>JABUQX010022477.1:5000-16991 GCA_015478945.1 Trachelipus rathkii | reverse complement strand
CGTGAAAATGAAGATGTCAATTTTAAAATGCAACTTTTAATAATCGCTGAATCATTCACAAGTTTTAACAATATATCCAAATAAATCATGACCTCATTCATCTTCAGCTAGCGGTTAATATTGCTGAACCAAAAGACCACCCATACGTTCACACTATCAGTCTACGTTAACACTGAGTTATAAGGACCAGCGGGATAGAGGTGCAGAATATAAGGCGAGAACACACCAAAAAACTATCACCCATATTCGCTGTTCTCTGCTTGTTTTTTTTATATTATATACTAATTAAATGTCAATGCGAGCAAACAAGCTCCTCGACATGAAGAGGGGCTGAGAGATTGTGGAAGTGGATTCACGAAAGTAATCGACAGCCACGGTCCTGCCCTTCCGTCTTGGGGGACGGCTTTCAGCTAGCTAAGCGAATCCTTATCCAGCCCACCGAGGTAGAACCTTTTAACCAATTTATGGTGTAGAGATAACAATCCTCTTTTACAGTAGTGTCACCACAAGGCCCCAACTCGACACAGTGACGCAGAACCCGTATCAAAGGACTCCAGAACAGTGTTGATACCGCGGCTCCAAAAAAAATGGCATCTAACGCAAATTTACGCGGCGGGCAGAAGTTAAATGGAAAAGGCTACAGAATCGCCAAAAAAGAAATAAAGAGCAAAAGCGACAAAGGACAAGTAAAAAGATTATAAAACGACGAGGAGAAATTAATAAACCCTGCCGTTTAAGCAAGTATAAAGAATGGAGGAAAACAAACCATGGATGCCCAAATGGACCAAATGAGGAGAATCCTCCAACAGGAATCATGAGCAAGGAGGAAGGTATAAAAGACAGAGCGAAAGTCAACAAATAAGATAAGCACCGCAGCGAACCAGTCCGTTGGGAAGTTAACTAAAACGATGTGAACACATTAGGAGTAACTCATGTGTTAAAACCAGCACATCGAAGACACCCCTAGATAACAGTATGCTAAAACAGGAAAGAAGATAACGTAAGCGTCAATTAAACCAGATAAAAAAAGAAAAGAAGAAATATGAGTAATATGATTTAATCCGCGAAGTTAAAAATGCTAGATTTGATACAAAAAGCACTAAAAAAATAAGCACTCATAACGAAGTAGCTTAAGATAATGGAATGACCAAGCAAACACAACCATCACAATGACGCTCACAGTAAAAATAATAAAGGAACTCACACAATCAGGAATGCTTCACATTTCTGATAAGTCTTATGGCCTTTGACACAATACAACACCTAATACAAAAGTCAGAGAGTGAAATCCAGAGCCCCCGCCCACCCCACAAATCATGGCGAAAAGACAAAGTTACATCAGCATAAACAAGTGCGGGATGAGACCCTTGGTAGTATAGGTGGAGTAACGAGGAAGACGGAAAAGAAAGTCTCGCCACTCTAAACAGAACAATCCCAGCTTCTATTGAGGCCACAACTAAAGCAACCACAAAATGTGTATTTGAGGTTTTTCAAAACATTTTTTTTGTTTAATATCAGTTTAAGGTCAAGAGATGTTGTAAGATTGGGAACCCAATCTTAAAAAGAACGTCAAAAAGAGATAAGAAAAATTAAGTTCTGTCATGCCACAATAGAGAAGATTATGTAAGAAGTTGGGTTTTTAAAGAATTAAATTATTTCACATTAGCTGTGAGACGATACCCAACCTGGAAATACTATCCAGATAGGCAGAAATAGAATCGGAAAAGATTAAGGACGAGAGGCAATTCTAAGCAAGGAGAAAAGAAGCAGGATCAAGAAATTAAGATATGAGTTGAAGAAAATGACAAGCAGGTCACAAGTCAGTTCAGACAATATAGGAGATAGAGTTAGATATGGTGCAGGTAAGAAGATCATTATGAGATTGACAAAGCTAGAATAAAAAGTAGAGAGAATAAAAACAGGAACCCTGACGTGAAACAACGCCAACTATTGACAGAAAAGAAGAGTAGTCGCCCCAGCAAACAGAAACTAGCGAACAAGTATGAATGCGAATTTGAAATGAAGAAAAGGCTAGACATAAGCAGTAGCACAACAAAAGAGAGAGAAGAAGGAACCCAAAGAGAGTAGGAGCCCTATGAAAGGACAAGCTGGAAGTGACGAGCATTAGACACCAGTGACCCAAAAGGTTTCTAAAATGCTTGTTGGGGAGTTATGTCAAGCGGGCCGAGCGCCACAACAAACCAGTCTTCCCGTAGTTGCCTAAGGGCGGAAAAACGGCAGGATAAAAAAAGTCTCAGATTAAAAGTACATAAGGAAAGTATATCGCCCAGTAGACCTCTCGAGCACCCAAAGCCGTACTGGTAATAAGAGAGGAAAGAAGGGAAAGAGATCCCAGAGTGATCCTAGAAGTGAGAGTTGAGAAGGTATTCCAATTCTTAAGACCAGACCAATGATGCACGTGAGTGTGAAGACATGGAATAGTTGAAGACAAAAAAGTGGAAAACTAAGAGTAGAAAAGCTAAGTAGACAAAAAGTAGAATAAATTGATAATTAACGGAAAATAAAATAGGAAAGGATGGGAATGAGAATTAAATGCGGACTGCTGATACCATACACTGAGGTCTGAGAAAGTGACATAGATAGTTGAGAGACAAACTAGACGAGTGGAAAGTAGTAGAAACGAGAGGAAAAAAGGGGCCGAGGCCATGGGCAAGCACACTCCCTCAAGAAACTCGGAGAGGATGCCATGCCGGGCCACGCGCCCTTCCTAACGTTGCAATAATTTCAGGAGCTCATGTACCCGAGCAAAGGAAATGACAGAAGGAACACTTAGAACGGCTAGAGCCAGACCCCAGAAAGTAGGCGAGGGAAAAGGAGGAGAAAAGTACAGAAATTGCGTCCTAAGGTCCATGGCGGACCTTGGTGAGAAAGTAGGAAAAAATAGGAGGCCAAAGACGGTGAATGAAAAGTGTTGGCACTTTTATCAATTAGATATAGAGGAACAAAGTCAATTAACAAAAACGTAGAATCATCAGAGCGATAAATAATGAGGAGGAAGAGATTGATTAAATCTCGACAGATGTAATAGAAAGATAGATTTTATGGCAAAAGTAGTGCCAGAGAGATTTGTACAAGTAAGAGACAACTAGAGGGGAACCAAGCAAACGGAAGGATCCAGCGCATTTATCTCGTTTAATGAAACGTCCGCTTCTGCTCGTCAGGCAAAGAGTAGGCGTACCACGTGCACCGACACTTATCATATTCGATGTGCGTAGGGCTGAGTAACTCGTAAAACATACTTTACGGGCACTGCGTCGGAAGAAGACCAGTCTAGAACGTTACAAGCAAAAACCAATGACAATAAATCAGTGCATAAAGCGGAGAACGATCGAGAATGTTACCGGGAGGCAACAAACCTGAAAATAAAGCTTTGATTCTCTAAGACACTGAAATAGGCACATAAGGCGTAAACAAGGACGGATCGGAACGCAATGGAGATTTTGAGGAGAAAAAGATTTATAGTCCAAGAAGGAGAATGAAAACCTGGTCCATCCGACATTAATCAATATTACAGTTACGACCAACTCTAAGATCGGCAGATATACTGAAGCGATCGTAAGAGTCAAAGCAATAAGTCACTTCAATAATATAGTATAAGAGAGAACATTAAGAAATATGAGTCAAACGCAATGCCCCCCAATTTACGGACCAACCCAGTCATCAATTCCCCACAGCAAAAACCGGACCACTAGGAGTCGGCAAGTGGACATGTCTCGCGAGAGCAGATGAAGTAATTAAGATGTAAAGTGATTTATAAGTTGTGGTCAGATTTTGTTACCGGATAAGGAAAAAGCAGCTGGCGACGGATTGTGATAATTTAGGTGTATAGAGAGAAGACTAGTGGTGAAACATACATAGGTCGTGTTCAAGAATCGGTTGGACGATACCGAAATGTTGTGTACTGCTATTATTTTAGGATCAGGATTGCGTCGAGATCGTTGTCGAGAGATGCAGTTTTGCTAGGTGTAGCATTGAAAGTACACCGCGCAAAAAATAGAGGATGAGGCCTACGAAAAGAAGAGTAAAATCATGGACTACAAGAAGAATATACAGTCTCGTGGAAGAAAGTTGAGAAATAAAAAACTTAGTGCCTTAAGACAGTAGAATAAGGTAAAGGGAAAAAAGTGGATTGAGAAAGAGAATCGTGTTAATAAGATTAATGAAAAAGTATATAGAATAAATGATGAGATGAGACTAATAGTAAAAATGAAAATAAACTAATCAGAGGATGATACCGTCACATACCCAGATAATCCCATACTAAATAATGAGATGAAGAAATAATACCAAATAATAATAATAATAATAATAATAAAACAAAAAATAAGGTTGACAAAATAAACAAATAATAGTAATTAAAAATAACAAAACCTGATCGCGAAGTAATCGAGCACCGTAAGCGGAATAGATGCCGCAAATTAGATGTTAGTGGTGCATGTTAATGTTAAATCAACGCTAGGGCAGAGAATGGGCAGACCGGAACGGTGGCCAATGGCCAAAAAGTATATATAAGAATGGTGTAATGATAAGAATAAAATGATATGAGATTATTACGTGATAGTGGTGAGAACGATAATGATAATATAATAGTGATGGTGGGGGAAGGTTAAATATATTGTGAAACAAGTGTCGGGATAAGAATGATAGGAGAAATGGATGAGGTGAAAACAGTAATATATATATGTATGTATGTTGTATATTTTATATATTTTCTGTTTTATAGTAATTTTTATTATTAGATATGTATATAGATAAAGCGCCCAAGAGATAGCTCTAAGTGGGTTAGACGGCACTCAGCCAAACAAAGTCGATGGACCCAAAGAAAGGTCTCCCAGGTTCGCGCAACTGCTCGGCGTGGCGAGAGAATGCGAGCACTATTCTTGCCACCTTGGGCTTCGGCTTGTCCTGCTCGGATCGTTGTAGCACAGAGTGTACCAGTAAAAAACCATACCTCCAATGAATCTGACATTTATGTGGCTCTGCATAACTGTGCTGACCAGAGTGGACGGTTTACATCTCACGCTAAAAAAAAACACACACAAAGAACAAAACAAAGAAAAACAACAAAACACATAAAAAAACAAACAAAAGGGCATTGAAAATCCTTTCTGTTAGGAGAGCAGTAGCAGAAGCATAAAAATATGTGTAGTATGAAGTAGAAAGATTTTAATCACAACAGAACATGTCGAAATAGGAGGATATCGAGATTCTCGAGACGATTATAGGAATGTTGTAAGTTTACCATAGGCACAACCCCACCCTGAATATCAACAAACGGAAAATGATATAGAATAATATAAGTTATAGTTAATGGAGATATTATTAAAGAACGAGTTGAAAGGAGATGACTTCTTATCTCAGAGCAAAGATAAAGTTATTATTAGTAGTACTATTATTAGTACTAGAATTCCATGGGAAGAGTTAGCAAACAAAGATTTGTTTTCAATATATTGGTTAAAGTCAAAAAAAATTTTTAGTATGTAATCTAAAATCTGTGATATCATTATTTATACAATAATAATCACAAAAATAAAAAAAAATAAAAAGTAAAAAAGAAAAAAAGAAACAATGAGACAAAACCAAAGGAGAAATGAATAAAAGATTTAGATTCATTACACATAAAACCTAAAAATTTTAATATAAAGCGAGAGATATTAAAACCCTAATGTACAGCAAAATTATCTATAATTAATGAGGAATAATGACTACACGAGAAGTTTAAGAATAGACTCAACGACATGATCACAACGGCTCTTCACGAAAGAGTTTGGCCGCGGCGTGCTGCACCCCGCGGGGCCCCAACGAGGTATCGCAAATAAAAGCGGAAATTTACTAGGGTGAATGATTCAAAGACGCATAGAGCAAAAGTAGATCAGGGTAAGAAGTACATGTAAAAGCTATAATAGTTATGGAATGGAGTAATAATAACAATGTATCGAAACCGCGAAAAGAAAGCCCAGTCCGGTGTAACCAGATCACCCCCTCGTGTACAAATGTAATTGGTGGGTAGAAGCGCGTCACCCAGGACAGAAAAGTGCTCCCAACAGCACCCAGTTTAGGCAGAAGCAGACGGACTAGAGGAAATCTCTCAGAGTATTACAGAAATCCGGGAAACTCGGACACAGGGAGAGGAAAAAGAGATACCCAGTAACTGTGCAGGGTCACTAGCTATCTATATCGACACTTCAGATTGATTATTGAATGCAAAAGTTTCTTCATTAATTTTCACCCAAAAAGTAAGAAGTATGGCTGATTAGCGGCCATTTTAACCGATACCGATTACCATAAAAAATGGCCGATAACTACCGACTACGGATACTATCGGTACACCCTACGAATAGTAAATAGGTACTATAATATATATAGATAGTATAATAGTTATAATATATATATATATATTATAATATATATATGCAGCTCACTCTCACCAGGGGCCAAACCAGAGTCTCTCACCTACCTACCCAACTATTATATATAATACCCCTACCTATAAATATAGGTACCTATACCCGGAGCCAGGGCACCTAGTCAGCTGACCGGCATGGCCAAATCAAACCATGCGCGCTCCTAGTCAGAACACGTACACTCACGACTCTAAAGCTCACTATCGCGTGATCGGGGCGCCCCAGCCTAATACTACTGAGCCTACATACACTTACTCCACTATATTAGAATCCACCGTGAAACACACAACTCCGACCCGCTTGTACACTTCGTGCCGCTAGTGTAACCACCCAGCTATGCGCACAACGATTACTAGCAAGGTCGCAACCCCGCGGGTAAACCACCACAGCGCAACGCCATTCAGGTTAAAGATCGCAACTGTAAGCCGCAGGTCCGCACGGAGGAATCGGCACACCGTAGTCCCCCAAAACAGCGGCGCCCCGAAAACGAAACGTGTTCGCGCGTGCGAGTTAATCTGATGGGAAATATCCTTGCCCCCAAGGCGCGTAGATAAACTTCCAACTGCTACGGGATGAGAGGCGATGTTTAGATTACAAGCGATCCAGGACGTTTCCGTAACGACCAGGAACATTGAGAGAGGACGACAACGACGTCCAAAACCACGCCTACACGTACACGAGCAGGGACACAGCGAGGCGACAGCAAGATACGGAGGCATAGTGACAATACGCACCAACGGATTAGAATATAGGCATCCAAGTACACCGTACCGGCCAGCAACCACGGCCTAATACGCTAGGCTCACAGCACTCTAGCCTCAGTCAGCGTAGGCAACACAGACACTCACTCACTGAAAGTGTAGTAAATGGCAGACTAACTACCCAGCGGTACGTAGTTGCAATGATCTAACAAAAGCACACGGATGGAACTATGGCTACGTCACGCACAACTCACAAAACTAACTACGCATAGTGCATGTACTCAGGACTGAGGCAATAACCCCTACGAACTAAGACTTACGGCCAAACTCTCACATCCAAGCCGCGCAACACCGTCATGAACGCCATACATATCATAACTCACAAAGCTAAGTACCGGCATACTTATACTATATATGAATATATAAGAGGAAGCCACCCTCACGCCGCGCCGGCTCCAGGCACGATAACAACCAGGGTCCGTACCAGTATACCCCACCGCGAACGTCGGCATAACTCAATATACACTTACTATATAATTATTTAAAACTGTCACTACTTGCTAAAAATCTAAGGCAGTATTTATTTAATCTATCATACTCTCTTTCTTCTCTTCGCCCGAGCACAAGTAAAATCGCTTCAAGAAGTGTATAGATCTAATGTCTAACCAACACCAGTGTGACTTATAGCATCTGGTAAGAAAAAACCAGACAAACTAACTTGCGAGCGGCGGATCAAGTGATAACCGGATCGGCAAAAAGGTGGCCCGTAGCGTTTACCGTTTCAGCGCAAGCCCCTTGGTGAACCAACCATAACCACCAACACCCAGACATCAGATTCTGACAAATTAACCCGCGCACGAGACACGTGTTCAGTCCGCATCTTTTTTTTTTAACAAAGCCTAAAAAAGGGTCGTTCAATTTCAGTATTTACGCCTGTGAAAGTTCCAAAAAAAACAGTTCAATTTGATAATAAAATATTAACGAGTGGTGAGTCGTGCAAGCGAACCAGCTATTAATTGTATTGCTGCACTCATTTTAACGAGTTTTTGTTCATTAAGGCCTTGATGAGAAAAGGGATTGAATTTCCTAACACAGCTCCTTTGACTTATAAGCATCTCCATATATTCTGTTTTTTTCACGCGCGATATATGAACGGCACCTGGCAGTACAACCATAGTTTTATATATTCTTACTTTCAGACCTTAATTCGTTCGCGACCACAATCGGAAATTGTATCCGAGATATTGAATCCAGATGCATTATACTTTGGCCCCAACACAAGACATCTTCAAAAAGATGACCACGTATGTAATGTTCTTACAAGAACCCTCAAAGTTTGGCGGCCCTTACCTCTTAACAACAAAAACATAAAGCACATCGCAAGAGAGAACTACCCGGTAAGCTCCACGCACTTTACAGACCCGATGTTATATTTTTAACAAACACATAGAACACTTCCCTCTTAATATCATAAACGACAGTTATATAGCGTTCAATCTTCGCTCATAATATTCCTATTAGGCATGAAGTGCTAACCATATCGTCACGCTTCTTCACCTCTCCTCGCATTTTTGCAATCACATGCACGAGAAGATCGCTCATCAATATTCCTCGAGACCGGGCCGAGAAAGAGGGACGTTGCAAACGCCAAGCGCGGAGCCAACACACCTTCAGCAATCCCGGCGCCCCCAAACAGCTGACCTGTCCGGCAACGTCTAATCTTCAATGCCCACGACTCCAGCCCTCTATAGGCGAGAAGACACCGTATAATGTAGACAGGACATTAGGAGTCTCATGCGAATGACGTCCATAACACACCAAATTTCCTATTGACCCAACATTTCACCTTCCATTAACAACGGTATCTTAATCAGAACACCTATTCTGCACTGTGTCAGAGGAGTAAAAGAGGACACAACGAGCACAAGAGGGGCGGCTCCGCCACAAGCCCCGCAACCACGGTAATCTCCACGATCTCAAAAACGACTCCAGCCGCGTACGTACTCAAAGTAGCGCTAAGCCTAGAACGAAAACTAAGCTACACCGTGAAGCCCGAGGAAGGAAGCGCAGGAGCACCAGAAAGATGTCACGCGATGATACCACATACTCGAGGGCGTAGACTGTGAATGTTTTCTTCCTACTGGAATCTCGCAAAGCATGACAGACTCTGACCCACACATGCAGCGCACTTCATCCACACTCCTTGGTTCGAAAGACATTGACGGGACGGGATGCGATTAGAACGACGCATTATATTAAGGATTATGTGACGTTATTCCACCTAATAAAAAGAGCAATGCTACTTGCCTAATAACAGCTTCAGCATGCTCTACTGCATTCACTTTCCTATAAAAGGTATTTAGATACAAAAAGCCATATTACTCTCCTATCGGGGGTAGTGGGGATTAATGATAGCGGAACCTCCCTAAAGTTCAACCCCCTTACGGCTGGCCACGCTATCCTTGGGGCGCAATCAGGACACGCCATGAAGCACCTCACCGTCGGTACTCGGTAACGAAGAGCCGTGTTCGCGGTAGCGTGTCTCGAGAGCGAGGGAAGATTCACTACATGCCTATCGAACAACTGTCCCCACTTGACATAACTCATACCGGGACCGGTTGTACCGCAGCCGGCCCCCTATAATATCCAAAGCTCATCCTGTTGGTCAAGTGATTAAACAGTTCTACATCTAGCAGCAATAGTCGCGGATGACGTAGCATGAACCGAAGCTTGTCGAGGAGTCAACAGGCACGAGGAAAGGAGGCCACAGCTGTGCTCCGCGTCTGCAATGTGGAACCCGTGCTGACCACGCTCGGCGCGGCTGGTGCATCGTACGGCCCCTCCGTCGCCCCGCCAGCTCTAGCGCTGTCTCTCGTCGTGCCCGGCTAACGCGCTCGCCCCGAGCTTCCTATCAGGTACGTTGTTCAATACACGCCACAACAATGAGATGGAATACTCAGTAGGGATCCCACCCCTCGGAACAACCGAAAACTATCCCCTCACGGAGAACCATCCAACAACGACTAGAACACAAGTAGACCTTCAGCGAAACTCATCAACTAACAGCACAAATATGCCCAAAGTCCATAATCTCATATCGAGGGACCGCTGCTGAGAAGCATCTCCAACCCTTCCTTACGCGAATGATGTCCAGATGACCGGCTATATATCCAGGGACCATGTATAGTAACTGCTGAGACGCAGAATTGAGCTAATCATGATGGTAGCGGTAACATAACGAATGCCTCAGCAAAGGATATTACAATTCTGATAGAAAGACACAAAGCTAATAAGGCACTCTGACGAACTGCCTTTGCATAGGGCAGCACCACACGAAGCACAAAGTCGAGAACTCTGGACCCGCGCCAGCTTCATCGTGGTCCCCCCGGCACCCCCAAAACCATAGTTCCCTAGTAGATATACCATTTCCTCATTGATTGGGGGGCGTTTAATGTAACACCAACACAGGACCTATCCATTCAGACACGCCCAGCTTATCGAGCGAAACTGGCGAACGCCCAAGCTATCTCAGCGCCGCAAGCAAGGATTACACAGCACATAATAGATAGCGCGCCGAAAAATTTGTAACGCCGTTGGAGGCAGGCATTCGGCACGCCTTATGCCCTACCATCAGCTCTTTACGGTGCCAGGCCAAATCCGGCTCCTGCAGAGCGAGACAGAAGCATAGGTCAAAGGACCGAGCAGAAGCAGAGAAGGGCACCCGAAGATCCAACCGGGCAAAACTCGGAATTAAAGGTTTATTGTGAAAGCGCCTAACGGGAGAGAGTAGGGTTTGACCATGACATCCAATAATCATATACCAAAGTAGAACCAATTATAGGCGTGGATAACCGCTACTGCGCCACGCTCCCATACCTGCAGTCATAGACAACAAATCGTATATGGACGCCCATTCAGCGGCGGCACCAATCGCCACGCGTCCACACCCAGGCAACGCCCAATCATCCGAGGTCTGTATATAAAATAGAAACCAGGGAAATATGGTTTGTTGATCAGAATGCTATCTGAAATGACTAAAGTTACTGCATAATTATGCAAGTAACAAAAAAATGAATATATTGCAGTAACTGTGACAGCACATATAAATAGTGTAAAAGGAGGAAGGTGACGGAAGCACAGCTAAAACGCCTGAGGGAGAGCCGTATGTTAGACAGCTCTTGAGACTACTACATAAGTCCACAGTAAAATGAGCATAGAACCGACAGGAGCGTATATACTACGGTCAGATACAAGACCGACCAACTTGACCGGGACCACACAGTGTTGTAACAAGGCCAAGGCCAGCTAACGAAACACCTGGTTGGCACCGCTGCAACCAAAGCCAGAAACATACAATTATACCAAAACACGACCATGAGCTGGAGGAAAGCACCATCTCTGCGTAGACCGGACTTAAATGTCAAACAAAAGTTATGATATATAGGCGTGAGAGACAAGCGCTCCTTCGCCGGAGAGAGGACACCGATGAGCAGTAACCATCTGCTGGCAATTGCATATAAGTAGCTCAAAGCAGGGAAAGCCTGAGTAACCAGACACGATATATAGTGCTTAACATGGCTTTCTTCGATAAGCATGAGCAACATATTGTCAATCACCTCCAAATGCAACCATACAGAAGAGGAGTATGAACCAAAGCCCCAAAAAGCGGCCAGCAAGTGATTGAAGTTCTACAATCAACGTACGGGTGCAGTGATACGGACGACCAAATGGTCCGAAAGTATTCTTGCAAAAGGGCCTCGCTTCGTTGGACCATGGCATGGTTCTATTCCATTCTAGACATCTGCACATTGAATGCATATCTCCTTCATTCCATCAGAGATCCAAACATAGCTGAGGACTTGCAA
>JABUQX010022476.1:62500-67720 GCA_015478945.1 Trachelipus rathkii | reverse complement strand
GTATACAGGAATGCATCCTGTTTCAAATGAAGTTTCACAGCGCGAATATGAAAGAAAGGATTTTAAAAAGGTTTTAGAAAACAGCTTACCACCTACATTGAAGAATAAAGGAAACGCATTATATGATACTTTAAAAGATCAGTTAAATTGGAACGAATTGGGTCAGATTGTAATTAATGAGCGGCCATTGCAGGGCTCAAATATAGTAGACTTAGTTCAGACTTAATTCGAGAACTGGCACAAAAAAGATAGGCCTCAATACCAGTTGGGAGGTCATTAAAACGCGAGTTACAGGGCATAATTTCCCTAGGGTTTGTCAACATAAGGATCAGTCTACAGGATTTATCATAATCAGACTTTGATATCCGAACTCAGAAGCCCCTTATGAACGACCTTACACGGAATAATTACATCGTAGAGCAAAACAATAAGTAGTTCTCAAAGTAATAAGAAAAAACGAATGAATTAGGCGAAACTGGTTAAGAATGTAATATACATTACGTCATTTGATTACAACTGATTCACTCTCATCATAAAATACTCAGAAACAGAATCGTACAAGTGTATACAAGAATACACAAGAACATTCTTGTATATACAAGAACGAGGTTAACGCAATTAGGCCTAAAAGTGTAACTCCGCCTCTTATGTTTCACCATCATAACTCTTAAGCCTAATCATATGATTGGTTGAATGAACGTAAGCCAGCAATCGGGGGGCGGAGCTAAATAAGCTCCGCCCACCTCTTATTCATGTATATAAACCCTGTGCGTGCTCTGGCAAACCATATATTTGTATTCCCTCCTTCCAGTGGTTAGTAGCTGTGTTACGAACGAAATGACGTGCTTAGTTAGAAATATCACGATTAGCGAGCTAACGTCTTGGTCTGTGGTTCATCAGCATTGCGCGATCATCCTTCGTTTTAGAAGAAAATCATCAGGGGACCGATACATTACATGCTTAGCCCCCCTCCCAGCTTATAACAAACCTTTATTCATCTCTGTAGAAAGTCTCGCCATCATCATGGAAGCTGTCTCGGATTGGGTTTCCAAAGACTATATGAACCTCAGCGTGGTAAATGAATGGGGGCTGGCTATATCACAAGGGGGGTCTGAAGATCACAAGCGTTTAACCTTGGTTTTTTCCTTACATGAAAACATTCCTAGGGTACATATAGGCTGCTGGCTACGTCGCAATGCGTCATCTGTTTTCTCATCAAGTGTGCACGCAGTTACAATAAGTGGTAAAGAATCCATCGAGTTGTTCCTAAAGATGAACGATGAGATGAATTCCTACATAGATTAGAAGATACGAATACACTGGAGGACCTTATAAATACCTCATATCGCCTGGTTTACAATATCTACAGTTCCAGTTTCTTGTTTAACTCTAACAACATTGATAAGATGATAGATGTCGTTGACCTTAATCGCTTTACATCAGCTTGGAATGAGGAAATGAGTGGCGATCGATATAAAAATCATACTCTAAAGATTTCGGCTGCAGAAATGTATATGTTCATTACGGGAGAGGGAAGGGTAGGATTAGAATCCTACGTCGAAGCGACGCAAGCAATTCTCGATGCATTAAAGTAATATATTATTACTGTAAATATTACTACCTCTGTGTAAATATTATCGTAGCAGTGTAAATAAAATGTTTTTATATTTTTACATTTCCTTATCCTTTTTATTTTTGGGATTGTGTGTATATATATTATTTTATTTTTATTATTATCATTAATTTAAATTTATTTTATTTATTTTATTTTTATATTATATTTAATTTTATTTATTTCATTTTTATTATTTTTCATTTTTTATTTTTATTTAATTTTATTTAGTTTTTATTATTATATATTTATTTTATTTATTTTAATTTTTATTGTTTATTTTATTATATATAATATATATATATATATATATATACTATATATAATACGTCATTACCACTATATCTATATATCGTCATATATAAGTATATATATAATAAATTATGTGTTGGTCAGTAGCTGACATGGCGGCAAAGGAGGTAGTTGATAAATATTACTTTAACCTGAGGGAACCAAAATATAGTTTTGGGGGGTTCAACAGGTTTGCTTTAAGTACCCTAATATTGAGAAAAAAGAGTTAAAAAAATATTTTAGAAGGTGAAGAGGCATTTACTCTACAATATAGCCTGTAAGAAAAAATTCCTAACATACGGAAAACCAATTAGCCCAGCGAGGTCGATAGCTGTGTAGGCAAATTAGATTTAACGGAAAATGAATAAGATATTATATTATAATGCGGATGGGTTTCTCAATTTACGTGCTTTTACTATTGATGTAAATATACTCTAGATATCTATCGCGTTGAAACCCTTAAAAGATAAAGATATCAGCCTACAGTTGCCATGCCGTACTTGAACACTTACACAGTACGAAGCGGAGACCCTAAATCATTTGGACAGATTCAGGAAAATGGAGTATAATCAACGGGGCCGAGAGTTTTCAGGAAGTTGCTTTTCTGGGAGTATGGTATACAGCTATTACAATAAACTTTTCCGTAAATCAAAGCGGCTATAGTTTGATAAGAGGTACTAAGCGAACTGTTAAAGAACGCATGCAAGGTATTTTAATAAGACTGAACACTTCTAATATATTGATATACTGAGGACGATCTGGCTTTATTCCTCATAACAGGTCTTACATAGAATTAAAAGTCAACTCCTTTAGAATGTCAAAAACTAGAGGTTATACATCGTATAGGGATGAAAAAGAAAACAAAATAAAAGATAATTCAGGAATAAAGGTGAACGATTATGTAAAGTATCTCGAAGCCAGCAGAAAGATCCAGAGGGCTATGAAGCCGGTCTGGACTGCGGAAGTTTTTTAAGTTCACAATGTCGGCCAACCTAAGCCGTGACAGTTAAAGCTAATATTAAATCGGAGGATTTAGATGGTGAAAAAATAAAAGGAGGGTTCTATAAACAGGAAATACAAAAAAGTCAGGTTCAATCCTGCAACTCACGAATATAAAATTGAAAAAATATTAGGTACAAAAGGAAGGAAAAAAATAACAGGTACTAGGTGAAATGGAGAGGGTAATCCTGCTAAGTTTAATACCTTATATAAAAGCAAGTGAGTTAAGGAATCATTATGCAGTTGATATTATAATCAATGGAGAGTATGAGATCACTTTATTTAACTCTACCATCTTCAGCGTCTCTGGATTACTCCTGATAATTAAACGCGACTGAATTTTACTACTGAGAGTTAGTTAACCTGTTTACCTCGCGTCGATCAGGTTCCACTGAGGTAGTATGTGTTTAATTTTGAAATGATATTTAATTCGGACATAGAAAATTTACCAACCAATCTATTCTGGATGACCGTGTACAGAAGTGTAGAATGTGTTGAAACATCTACTTAATTACAAGCGGAAGTATACGTTTCTGAAAAGGACTACAACTGCCAAAAAGGTGAATACGTCCACATTTGCTACAAAAGAATACTTCATTGAAGAATTTGCTCTGCGAAAAGCATATTTTAATTCAGTACCTGCTATTTTCAGTCATTTAAACGAACTCTTTGATGCGAGTATCATGTGTAAGGATTTGCTATACAAAACTGATATGCGAGCCAATGAAGATAAAGTAAGAATAGCATTAAGAATCAAAAGCAGACTGTAAACTGTGCGCGCGAAGAAATTTCGTGAAATGTTCATTTTCTCGTGAGAGCGAATACACCATGGCAAAGAAAACATATACGTAAACAGGTATGGGAACTGGATTATACTGTTACACGATTAATCCTACTATGCTGAAGAAGGGTATACTTTCTGTGGAACGAATAAGCCTTAAACTTGGCATGAACAAAAATGATGAACGCGGACCGAGTAGTTTGCACATTTATGCATGTACACCCTGCCGAGATCCTCAGCCGACCTTCACTTGGCTTACATCTAACCTCTCGCGCGTGATCTTCTGGTTTTCCCATCATATGTAGGTAACATTACAGCCCCTTTGGTTAAGGGGTGGTCCACCTTAACTGATTAAGGGTAATCACCTTTCCGACACGTTCATTACCTGCCGCTAATTAAAGCACAAATTTGCTTATAAGGATATTATACTAATTAAGACGTAGAGGGAAATGCCGTTTCCGTTTTACACCGTGCAGTCACTATCTTTGTAAATGCACGTTAAGGAAAGAAAAAGGTATTACTAGACTTTATATGGGAAGACACTAGGTTAAACTTGAGAGGGAGGGTTACATCTATTTAAAACAGTGTATAGTCGGTTTCCACTCATTCAATAACTATCTCCTATACTGCAAGGTTTAGTTAAAAGAAAACCTCTAGTTGTTGAAAATGAGGGTTGAGAGGTACTTTGTTGGCTCAAGATTACAGCGCGGTTATGGTGTTTCAGGATTCTTTGCTAGGCTCTTGAGAGGTGCAGTGCCTCTTTTGAAGCGTAGCGGAAGCTATATAGGGAAAAAAGCTGTAAAGGCAGGTATAGGAACTTTGCACGATATATCCAACGGAGAGGATGCAAAGCTATCCTTAAAACGTAGACTAGCCGACGCTTCCGACGAAATGCTAAATGACGTTAAACGCAAAATCAGGAAAAAGATGGTTGGGCAAGGATTAAAGCGAAGAAAAAGAAGTGTTAAGCGCCCAAGAAAAAAACAACCACGAGCAATAACAAAGAAAAAGAAAACGAAGAAGCGGAAACGGAAGAACTCTTCTGGACATGATACAAAAAGGATGGCAAATAAGAAACGTAAGCTACGTAAAAAACGTAAACGTAGAACAAAGACTCAGAAACGTAAAATTCAAAGGGATATTTTTTCATTGTAAATAATAAAACTTAAAATTAAATAATTTAATTACAAGAAAACCTTATCGTTTCCGATGCAATCTTTCCCGTCACAGTTATGTGAACTCTATACCGTTTACTTTTTACAACGCTTACTTAAAAAGCATCCTCTTGAAGATCTCGTTAATGTACTCACAACTAGAAATCCCTTACTCAACGATTTTATTATTATTCATGAAATTCTAAAAATGATGTAATTTTACTCAATAAAAGAATATTTTTATAATAGCATTTCAGTGTATAATACATTCCCCATTGTATAACTTTATATACTTTTAAAAAGAAAACTATAATCGCATAATAATATTTTCGGCCATGAATATATGATCGTATTTCCATTTATTTTAAAAAAAAAAAATTGTA
>JABUQX010022476.1:52500-57500 GCA_015478945.1 Trachelipus rathkii | reverse complement strand
ATTTGAACCAAAGGATCACGCGGGCGGGAAACGGCGACGGTTAAACAGGTTAAGACATAAAAAGGGCTATGCCCCTAAAGACACATTTCAAAATTTACCGTTGGGGCAAAAAATGACACCATGGACGAAAAAATTAGGGGGGCCGAAAAAAATTAGGGGGCCGTACGTACAACGGTTGCTAACGCAACCGTTTGGCGTGCCCTTTCTTCGAAAGGGCGCTAAAAATTAGGGGTGCCAGAAAATTACGGTTTCCAAAAAATTAGGGTTGCCAAAAATTACGGTTGCCAAAAATTAGGGTTCTCAAAAATCAGCCTTCTCAAAAAAGGACAAGGGTAGGTTAAAATGGGGGGGGTTTTTTTTTGAGGGGGGGGGTTTTGTATGGGGTTTTTTTGGAGGGGTGGGTTTTTGGGTGGGTTTTTTTTTATATTAATTTTCTTTTCGATGGGTGGTTTTCCGTAGGGGTTGGCGTTTTTCGGTGGTTCCGCACTATCGGCATTCCCTACATTACTCCTATCATACATTCAAAAGATTTACACAGAAGAAAAACTATTTGAACCTACTGGGCATCATTAACACCAATAATCTACAATAGACAAAAAAAGGAGAATTCAATTTAATCCACTCTTAACAACATTATGAACTCCACTAATTTCTATAAAAATCTTAAATCAAAATATAAATTACTTTTTAAATTTTATTGTTAATATTAATTTTATTCTTTAGTCTTTACTTTATTAATGTAGTGGGGAGGTTTCGAAAAGAAACGAAAATTTGTGCTTTAATATATTTTTAATAAAAAAATCTTACTTTAGATAAAATACCGACTCTTCTAAATTATTTACAAGTTTCTCTTTAAAGGCTTTTATTATAATTTATATCTTTTAGCGATCATTGCTGAATACTTACTATACTATTAATATGCCTGATATCAACTTAGGAGATCTTAACTATGGACTTAGGAAAAAATTCCTCAAATACAGAGATCAGATGATTTTATCCAACATTAAAAAGATTCAATTAGGCTTCTTTAAAAATTGCCTAAAAAATTTAGTTATACCGAAGACTCTGGTACCAAGAAATCTTTCAACAAATGATATGAACCCTTTCCCTGATATACATAGAGAAATTCTTCTTAATAAAATTTCAACCATCAAGCAAGAAATTAAACTCGCTTTTGGAATAAGCTTAATTACTTAAAAATTTTCCAAGAAGACATGGTTACAAACAGAACCCTTAACTCTCTCGATACTTCACCCAATTGACTCAATTTGGCTCATCTAAGAAAAGATTTCATCAACAATGAAAAAAGAAGGACAAGCTCAACAACAATATTTAATATATTTTTGATGTTACAAATAAGATGTATGGTAGTGAAAAGAAATGATTTGCTTTTAGATAAAATATTTAACACATCATAGATAAGAACAAGTATGAGTTAGTAGTAAAGATGAGAGAGAAGAAGAATAAAATGTATTATTATAATGTTTTATTGGACTTATAACAAATATAGTGAGCT
Organism: Trachelipus rathkii; assembly: GCA_015478945.1. NCBI lineage: Eukaryota > Metazoa > Arthropoda > Malacostraca > Isopoda > Trachelipodidae > Trachelipus > Trachelipus rathkii. The sequence goes on along the minus strand of JABUQX010022476.1, from coordinate 55,984 downwards.
AGTGATATAGACATAGATTATAATTAGAGTGATAGCTTACTTATGGGTACTAAGATGTTATGTGAAATATATTATGGTGTTATTAGGTGTGATAATAAGTTTCAGAGTAAATATTGGATCAAAATATATGTTATTGGTTTATTCATGGTATTGAAGTATACGTGGTGGTTGTTAACAAATAAATATAATAAATAGTGTGGTATATATGTGAATATATATATAGTAGTTATAATTTTTATTAAGTGGAAATGATGGTGGTATGGTGAATAACAGGTGAGATATTGATTTGCTCATATTAGTTACTCTAATTTAGGGTCTTATATTATTATTAATTCTTGTTATTTAAATTATATTTGATCGTTCTGCGAGAAGATCGTGATCGCAAGATATGCGACTCTGAGATAGTAAGTTGCACTCAGCTCGAAAGTGGAGTAGGTGAAATTTGCGAGATTTAAGAATGTTTTGACTATGTTATTGTCTTGTTAGAATAAATTTGAAGAAAAAGAGTCTGCGATGGTTTTAGCCTCCTTTGGTTCCAAGACTTTACTTTATGTGCTGTCACAGATCTATCCAGTCTATTAGAGAAAATATCTTTGCTAGTTACTTTGGTTAAGTACAAATACTGTTTACGTATATTATATCTCATGATGTAGGAGAATATTTTTGTATGGAGTTGTGAGAGTTTTGTGAGAAACAAACTCAAACGAGTAGAGCAATAATGTACTAAATAGGTTTAGACTCTGGAATTGTCTTAGACCATTATAAGATGTAAGTGAGAGTCAATAGCTAGTATAAATTTAATTTTAGATTGATTGGTAGCAACTATTAGCAAAATTATCATTAAAGTTTTAATAAATTAATATTATATTTTAAATCTAAAAAATAATAATGATAGAAATAATAAATAATTATAGAATAATAAATAATAATGATAATTAATATAGACTAAGTGAAGTAGTTAATAAATATTATAGGTAAAAGATTATTGAGTGAAAATAGATAAATAAGATAGACTAAGTTTACACAAGTTCAAAAATTATTATATATGAAATTAGACAAGAAAATAAAGATTAAGTTTATAAATGAATAAATATGCGGAATAGGATTAATGCATGTCATAAGGTTATGTTGTTAAATGCATACGATAATAGTTATAAATAAATGATGATAGATAAGCGATAAAATTATAATCGGTTTTGGAAATTAAGAATGATATGTAAGAGAGGTGATTAAAAGAATCTTATAAATTTAATGAGAATAAATAATATACTATAAGTATAAGGTGAGACGTTGTATAAGTAGAGTTTTAATAAAGTTAAAAAGTATTTGACAAATCCGTTTCAAATGATCAATATAAGTTTGTTAGTTTGTGACACTCGGAGTGTAAGTAGCCGTAATTATAAAAACTTAGCATTTAAATATTATTATTCTAAGCTTTATAGGAACTATGAAAATGGTACGAGCATAGAAAATGAGGCGTCAAGCTAAATGCATAAAGATTAGATGTGCTGGAATCGTCGATTGAGAGACCTAATAAATAGTATGATCGAGTACATGTATAATAGAGATGTCTGATAGATATGAGAATGTCTTTTTGCATGATTAAGACAATTCTCATGTGTTACCATAAAATATGCTCTAAGTGAATGCAGTGGTTCTGTGAGGGGGCAGGTTGTTGGGTTGGGCACAAGGGATTAACCCTGATATTAACTCAATATTCTGTTTTAGGTTTCATTTGTGCTGCATACACCCCTACACCCGTTATATGTAGAATTGCAACCTGTTTGCATAAATAATATTAGATGAAAGGAAAGAAAGAGTTGATAATTTAAAAATTTATAAATGAATAAATGATATCAAGTTGTATAAAAAAAAACTCTTTGTATAAATAATATAGTATGGAGGCTATATTTCTAAATTTAGGTTTAATATCAATAATAATTAATTAAATAATAATATATAATAATATAAATTAATAATTAAATTAATATAATAATATATTAAATTAAATATAATTAATAATAATATAAATAAATTATAATAATTAATTATATAATAATAATAATGTATAATATATATAATAATTAATTATAATTAAATTAATATATATATATCATAATTTTATTCTTAAATATAATATATATAAATTATAATAACAATAATAATACATCAATCATTCCGTCACACTTTTTCATATAAAAATCTTATAAAGATATTATAATAAATATATAATTATAAATAAATATAACATTACAATAATTATTAAAATATTTAATATAAATTAATAAGTAATTAACATTATACAGTATATATACATATATATATAATTATATCTATAATATTATAATACTATTTAATATTACCTAAATTGATTTTATATAATACAGGAGTATTACATATTATCCTATATATGATTTATCTGTGTAAAATATTGTGATCTAATCTTTAGAATTAACATCGGTATATAATATGATTAATATTTAACAGAAAGAATAAATATTAAATAATAATTAAATAATTAATATATATAAATTTTAACAATATATATAAATAATAATGATTAATTGATAATGATGATAATGATAATGATAATAATTAATAATTTAATTAAAAATAATAATAATAATAATTAAATTAGTAATAATAATAGTATATAATAAATAATTAATATAATATAATTAATATAATAATAAATAATAATTAATTAATATAAATATAATTAATATAAATATAAATAAATAATAAATAATAATAATAAATAATTATAATTAAATTAATAATAATAAATAATAAATTATATAAATATAATAATTTTAATTAAATTCTATTACGCTTAAACTTAAAAATATTATGTACATTTATTTCTAATTATAAGGGATTATTCCTGTTTATATCTTTGAAATTGAATTAATTATAACTATTATTCTTTTTTTACTTACTGGAATAAATTAGTTAAAATTGCTTTAATAACTCTTATCTATGCATAGATTCTTTTTATATAAACTTAATGGAACCATTATTTATAATATATATATTTATATATTATATATATCTGAATAACTAAAGAAGCAATAGATCGCTAATATGTAAATATATTTGAAGAGTTTGAAACATTAAAATGGTTTGAATAAAAATTCTAACTTGAGAATTTAAAATTCTCTCTCTTTTTTTTGGGGGGGGGTATGGAGGGTTGGGATTTATTATATGCTATTATAATTAATATTTATTATTTATTATATATATTTTATTTATATTTATATATAATATATATATATATATTTTATATATATATATATATATATAGAGTAGGAAATAATATAAAAATATATAATAATAAAATTATAATAGTTATACAATAACTATACTTTTTTAAGTCATGAAGTTAATATAATTGTTTGAAATAATTTCATTAATTTTTACAAATGAAAAATTTACTATTTATTAAGATAAGCTTTTGTAGATAAATACTAAATAATTTAATAAA
>JABUQX010022476.1:30000-32500 GCA_015478945.1 Trachelipus rathkii | reverse complement strand
GACAACACCAGTGGCCCAAGATGGTTTCCTCTCCTTGCGCTCATATCCACATTCTTCTTACACGAAGAGTAGACTCTCCGTTCGACAAATACAGGCAAATAAAACACTATTGTTACAAGCAGCATTTCATATATCGCTGTGTTGAAGGAGCAAGCTTCCGCAGTTTACATTCTGAGTGGGGTAGGGGGAGACTAAAGGGACCGGGGTTAGTGGGTTGGCGACCCGCTACCACCTATCACTTCGTTAGGAATGCTTATGCTTGCGTCAACCCGGTCGGGACGGCCGTAACCAACCTTGTATCTCTTGGTGAAATTGTATGAATCGTTTGGGTACATGGAATGTTAGAGGAATAAATGGAGAATAGAAGAGTAGAGACTCGATTGGAATAATATATTATATATATATATATATATATATATATATATGATATATATAATATTATATAATATATATATATATTATATATATATATATATATATATATATATATATAGAAACGCTAAAATTTATTTGTTTGCTGTGACTAAAACAGAGTGAAAAGAAGCGGTGAAGAAGAGTGATATGGGGTGAAATGGGGGGTGCTGAAATGGAGAGGAATGAGTGTGGGAAGGATGCATTGTGGTTCTGATGAATGACTTGTGGCACAGAGCTATGGTGGATTTTGTGTGTGAGCACTAGAATTCTACTGGTTAAATTTGTTTGAAAAGGTCATGGTATGTGTGGCTGTAACATATGGTCCATATGAGGGTGATGTTAAGGAGAGTGTGACTTTTTCGGATAATCTGAATGATGTTTTGGACAGAGTGAGTAATGGCTTAAGATTGATTGTGTTGGGAGACTTGAATGGCTGAGTAGGTGATCGAAAAAGGGATGGTATAACTGGTGCCTTTGGGGTTGCGGAGAAAATGAGAATGGTAGGAAGATGATTGATTTTTGTGGGGAGAGATGTATGTGTGTAAGTAATACATTCTCCGAGCACTAGAACATTCATAAGTATGCTAGAGTTGGTGCAGGTGAGGTGGAGAAAAAAGAGATAAGAAAGAAAGTGGGAAGAATTATGAGTGAGAAGTTAAGTGAAAAAGGTTATGAGGAAAAATATGTGAAGGCACCTGCAAATAAATCAGTTGAATGTGAATAAGGTAAAACTGAACAAATCTGGACTCAAATGAAGGAAACATTTGTTAGCAGTGCAAGAAACTTAGAAAAGTATGTGAATGTGCTAAAGTAGAAAATAAAAGTGTTAATAGCAAGTGGTGGAAAGAAAAGGTGATTCACGCGGTTAAAAGTAAAAAAAAAGAGACGTGGTTGAATGTGCTAAAGGCCAGTAATGAAAAGAAAGATGTATGGAATATATAAGAAGAAAAAAAGAAGAATAAAAGTTGCATAACAGTAACAGTACTCCAATCTTAGGGTAAGGGAGTTTACTGAGTGTTGTAGAGAAGATATATGCTGGTATTTTGGTTGAAAATGATCGTCGAGTGACCGAAGAACTGATTGGCGAAGAAAAAGGTGAATTTAAAAGTGGTATTTAAAATATGTAGATCAAATCTTCACATTGAAACAAATGATTGAGAAAATTCAAGAGATGAAGAATATATTGTATTTATGTTTTATGGACTTGAAACAGGCGTGTGACAGGATTAATAAGGAAACTCTGTGGCAAGTATTAGTTATATATATATATATAATATATATATATATATATATATATATATATAATATATATATATATATATATATATATACTATATATAATGGTGTTGTTGGTGGGCTTCTGACAATGGAATCAAAATTTATGTATGTTGATAGTGAAGCGTGTGTAAGAATAAATCGAATGAATATTGAATAGTTTAATAATAATAGTCGAGGTGAGGGAGGGGATTTTGTTTATGTCTAATGGCTATTTAAATTTGTATATTGATGGGGTGATGAAAGAATTAGAGGTAGGAGTGGTAGGGGACGGATTTAGACTGATGGAGAATGGAAGAGAGTGGAAAGTGCCCTACGTATTGTCGGCTGATGATTTGGTTTTGAGTGGCGAATCTGAAGAAAGTTTGAGAGGATTGGTAGAGGGAGTTTGGCAGGGTTTGTAAAAGAAGAGATTTAAATCAAATATATATATATATAAGTTATATAAATATATAAATATATATATATATATACTATATATTATTATATATTATATATATATATATATATATATATAATATATATATATATATAGTATATAAAAATATAATATATATAAATAAATCATATATATATATATATATATATATATATATATATATATATATATAGGTATATTAAAGCCTGCAAAGCAATTAATTCTGGAGATAAAATGAAAGAATAATACGAGATATAAAAATTATGAAGAAAATATGGAGGAAGAACGAGAAAAGATGAAGACATGAAATTGAGCATAAAAAAGATGAGAAGGATATGAATATTTAAGAGGAAAATGGAAAGGAAGAATAAGAAAGCGAAGGTCACTAAGGAC
>JABUQX010022476.1:22500-25000 GCA_015478945.1 Trachelipus rathkii | reverse complement strand
GATCAACATTCAACCACATCATTAATATAGACCGAATAACCCCACTACTTTACATCAATGATCAACAAAAAAGACGTATGGTAGAATCATATTGCATTAAAAACAGCAAAAACTTCAACAAGCAACAAGGAGAAACAAAAATCGATTATGTCCAGAATTCCATAATGGCATCAACCAAATATTACAGAAGAATAGATAAAAAATTAACCAACTAAAAAAATTGGACAAAGAGTAACTCAGGAAAAAAAGTAAATTGAACTTCCGACAGAGACACTTGAAAAAGGTTCCAGAAAGGAACGAAATATTGTGTTCCTTAACTGTTAGGATTGTCAATTTATCCTCATATTGTTTTAATGATTTTAATATGTGTAATTAATAAAAATAGTTTTAAATAAATTGTGTGTGATTGTGAAGTACATTAAAGGGCAAAATAATATATATATATATATATATATATATATATATATATACAATATACATTATATATTATATATATATATATATATAATATATATATATATATATATATATATAATATAAATATATATTATATATATATATATATATAATATATATATATAGTATAATATATAATATATTATATATATATATTATAATATATATATTATATATATATATAATATATATGTATTATAATATAATATGTTAGATATAATATATATATATATATATATATATATATATATATATATATATATTAATTATATAATATATAATTATATATATAATATATATATATATTATATATATATATATATTTATATTATATATTATAATATATATATATATATATATATATATATATAATATATATATCTGTAATATATATATTATATATATATATATATATATATATATATATATATATATATATATATATATATATATATTATGTGTTTATATATTTATTTTTATATTTTTAATATAATATATATCTATATTATATATATATATATATATATATATATATATATATATATATATATATATATTTACGAATTGTGTTTAGATATTAATTGTTTCCTTACTAATAAAGATGTCATAGAATGGGCTTTATTTTATTTATTTTATTTATTTTTTTTATTTATGTATTTAATATAGTTAATATTTCTGAAAATTACAAACTTGAAATAATTTAAAAGCCGTGTGCCTCAATCTAACCGAAATAACAAACCTTTTCATAACCGGGACTTAGAGGACGTGTAAATCAACCTAACATACTTAATAAACCTTATCATAACCGGGACTTAGAAACCGGTCGCAGCTCCATCCAAACGGCGTGGAATGATGACAGGTCCCAGCAGATAACCCCCAAGAATTCCACCCCAGATGATTACGGTAAATTTCTCCTCTGGGTGAACGTCTGATGAACATACGCGTGCGGATGCCTCGTCCCATATTTGGGGGCTTGTTTCTGCTGTTGAAGTAGCCTTCACGTGTGAAGCACGCCACATCGGTAAACGAGACATGTGCAGGAAAGGCAGGATTATCGATGCTCCGTTGTAGAAACCACCGGGCAAATCGCACTCGGGGTGCGAAGTCGTTTGGCCCAAGTCCATGTACTTTCTGTAGGTGGTATGCATGGAGGTTTTGCTCTTGCAAGACCCGAACCACAGACGACTCATTTGAACCCATGGCATGGGCAATGGCGCGTGTGCTAGTCGACGGGTCATTGGCGACTCTCTCAAGCACCTCTTTTTCAAACGCAGGAGTTTTTCTCGTATTAACGGCGTCTCCACCAAATGCCCACCGGGGACGAAGGTCCCATAATCTCGAAGGCTGATGAAGCGAGCAAACATTGTGTGGTTGGGGTGATTTCTGTGTGGAAACCGTTCCCGGTAAATGAGGTGCGCTCTTCGTCCATTTCCCTTCGCCGCCCCGTAACACATTATCATGTCGGTTAACTCGGGAAGAGTGTAGTGATCCATTTGTAATCGATGCCTACACTGTACTGAATCAACGATGAATTGGGCAAGGTAAATGTATTGTCACGTGCTTCCGAAAGGACGTTAAGCGTACACACATGTACGCACGCACAAACACATTAAAATTGAGTAACCTAAATCGTCCCGGTACCCTACATGCGAATCGCGTCCACACAACATAAACTAGTTGGTACCTTCAATCGTCGTAACTTTGAAACAAAGTGTCATACAACCATAGGTTATTAACAATAAATGTTCCTTATCGTTTGCTCTATCAGCCCTTCGAGTTTGTCGCAGAGGTTTTGAATCACCCTGTATATATATATATATATATACTAATAATATATATATTATATATATATATATATATATATATACGTGTTTTTTCTTTCTCGTTTTTTTTTCTATACACTTTTCATTCTGTTTATATATATATATATATATAATTATATAAATAACCCTGCGGAATAAAATTTAGCTTACGATTGCAATAGCAAAATCATTACTTGGATAATTGAAAGATAAGATGACAAAAATGTTTACAACTCTTTCAC
>JABUQX010022476.1:2500-17500 GCA_015478945.1 Trachelipus rathkii | reverse complement strand
GAATATAAGCTATGTATGGGTTAAGCTCGAAACAGGGTAAATTTCAAGTCAGGGGGGGGGGGGGGGGGGGGGGGGGGGGGTGTAAGGATGTATATAGAGGGGGGTCACCCCCGAGAAGCGGTAGGCCGCTACGCCAGCGTTTATACCCTTTTGGCTTTCCAAAACCCGAGATTGAGTTAAGCCTGACGTGAGTTAGGCTCGAGCGTGATGACGTAATCTCGTCGGAGACGAAATTACGTCAGCGCGTGCATACACATACACATTATTATTATTATTAGTATTATTATTATTATTACGTCGAAGATTCGATTCTCGAAGAGAATCGAATCTGAGTTGAAAAACGATTCCTGTAAGGAATCGTTTTTTATGCACTCCGACTTTGCCTTCCGCCGCGGTTTCTTCTTCGCATCCAGTTCCGAGTTCGATATATATCTACATGGGTTAGAGTTATCGTATTGGGTTAAAATTTGGAGGGGTGTTAGATGGGGAGGTAACCTCGTCGTAGACGAGGTTACGTCCCCGAGGGTCCCCTGAGGGGGACCCCACCCCCCTTTAAAAATCGAAGTGTTCGTAATTGGTTGAAATTTGGTGAGAGGATTCAGAATTGAATTTCTAGAAATACTTGATATGTGAATCTGATGAGTTGGCTCCGGCACCGGTGCTGGAGCCACTGCGGTGTCGAGTTAATAAACATTCGTATAACAACAATGTTGGTGTGTTTATATAGGTTATTGAGACCGTAGAACTCGAATATGATGGTTATAAGCCCGTGTAGGGTGTCTTGGACCCCCCATTAGGGGAGTCCCGAGTGAAAAAAAGAGCACAGAGTGCAAAACAGAGTTCGAAGGAGGAAGAAAGAAGAATGAAAGATGAATAAAGAAGGAAAGAATGAAGAAGGAGTCTGACTCAGAGGAGTAGGAGTTGACAGCTGCACCGGTGCTGGCTCCGGTGCGGTGCCGAGTTATTAAATATTTGTGTAATGATACAATACTAGTGTCTTTATATACAGTACTGGCACAATTATTATGGATTTTTCAAAAAATTTCAAATTTTCAACAAAATGGTCAACAAAATGTATTTAAATTATTGCAATCATTTTATTTTTATACAATAGCACCGAACAACTATTAAACATTAATTTTTAGAGACTTTTAGTCTAATATTCGAGTAAATCTGGCAACACTGTAGAAATAACTTGGACCCACGTGTATTAGTCCGCGCACGAGATTTTGACGAAATCATTCTGTGTATTAGTTTGGCTTTGTGAAGTTGAATTTTCTGCCTCTTATAGACTTTTAATTTTTATTTTTGCAGTAATATGTATTGTTCCCAGATGTGATTTATAAAAATAGACTTTGTCTTTATATTTTTTAACAAATCTATGCTATTTAGAAACTTTAGAAAATGGGTAAATTTAAGGACTTGAGTCCACGCAAAGTTGGACAAATAAATGTTCTATTAAGTGTAGGTACGCTAAAACAGAAAGAAATAGCCAAAAAATTGAATGTATCAACTCAATCAGTTAGCAATATTAAAAAGAAAATGGAAAACAGTCAAAATTTGAACTCGAGTAGGGTTGGAAAATGTGGTCGGAAACGTAAAACAACTCCTAGAATGGATAGAAAGATAATAAAAGAGGCTCTTCTTAACAGAAGATTAACTTGCAAACAGATTTCTTTTCAACTGGCTGCGGAGGGTGTTATTCTTGCCCGAAGAACAGTGAACAAGAGGCTTTTGGAAGTTGGATTGAAAGCGTATCGCCCGAGAAAGAAGCCTCGACTTACAGAGATGATGATGAAGACACGTTATGCCTGGGCTAAGAACCATGTTGAGTGGACTTCCGAGCAATGGGAAAAGGTAAGAATGACACATCTATAGTTAACTTGTATTGGACAAAAGATCATTAATTATTATTAGAAGTTGTGGTGCATAAAAATAATTTATTAGTGGATATAGGAATATTTTCTGTTACAGTATCTGTGACAGTATTTTTTTTAACTGTACTGTATATTATTTATATTCATGTAGGTAGTTAGTTCTCTTGACTGTATGAACTGTATATTTTCTTTTTTCATGTAGGTAGTCTTCTCTGACGAATCAACCATCGCAGTACTTGATGACCGTGTTCAGACTGTTCGAAGACGAGCTGGTGAAGAATTTTTAGCTCAATGTCTGAAGAAAACAATAAAATTTCCAACAAAAATCATGGTGTGGGGAGCTATTTCTGTGCATGGAACAAGCCGTTTACACATTGTTGATGGAACCATGGACCAATTTAAGTACATAGAGGTACTTAAAGGTCGTTTGTTACCTCAAATAAGGGAATGGTATGGTGAAAGTCCTTGGATATTTCAACAAGACTCTGCTCCATGCCATACTGCAAAATCGGTGAAGAAATGGTGCACAGAAAATGGCGTTCAGGTGCTCCCATGGGCTGGAAATTCTCCAGACATGAATCCTATAGAGAGTTTATGGTGCATACTCAAGGATGAAATACATAAACAGCCCATTACGACCAAACAACAACTTATAGAACGTCTTATTGAAGTTTGGTTTCGATCTCCGCGAATTCAAGAAATGTGCAGAACTTTGATCACTGGCATGCCAAGACGTGTTAAAGCACTTATTCATGCAAAAGGTGGCCAAACTGCTTATTAAACAATATATCATATACAACACCATCATATAGCACCCCAAATAAATGTTTTTTTTATCAATTAACTTTATTTTTTTTACCCTTTTGTTGAAAATTTGAAATTTTTTGAAAAATCCATAATAATTGTGCCAGTACTGTATGCTACTGGGTCTGTAGATTTCGAAAATAATGGTTTCAGAACCATCAAGAAAAAATAAATAAATAAATAAATAAATAAATAAATAAATAAATAAAATTTCTTATTCTTTTTATGTTTATAACTCAAATTTACGTTTTTACATACCTAAAAGCAGTAAATCACTAAAATCAAACCACTAATCAAACCTCCCTCCTGACCATCCTTGATCTATTTGATCTATTGATCTATTGTTTCAAGTCACATTTCGAGTTGTCTTTGGATAATCATAACATAAAATCAAGTTCTTTATACCAAAATCGCACAAATCTTAGCTTGAGATCACAAAGTTTCAACCATTAATACAGCTAAATGGCGTAAGGTGAACTATGAAAATTAATGTACAAAGACAAACCTATCGCACCTTAGAATAAACTGTTAACATTACAAAGTTCCACACTTATCATCAATAAAGTAACTAACATGGTAATGCAAAACGTAACCTAATCTTACTTTGTCAACATATCTCTCCATAACGATGTTTAATTTACAACTAACATGGTAAATATTAACTAAAATTTTAATCACAAACAAATGGTTATTAATCATAACGATCAACAAATATACTCAAAACCTAATAAAGTTCCCCCCAATCAAAAAACTAACATAGCGTAACATGAACTGAAGAAATAATGCACAAAGACAAACCTAATACAACTTGCACACGAATAAACTGTTAACATTAACAAAGTTCCCACTTAACACCAGTAAAGTAACTAACAGGGTATGCCAAAACGTAACCTAATCTTACTTTTTTCAAGCATATTTCTAACAATTAACGTTAATCTTACACTAACACACTAATATTTAGCCAAAATGTATCATACCTGTCCGATTATCATACTGATCAACAAATATATGCTAACATAACAAATGTTTCACATTAATAAAGCTAACATGCATCATATGAACTAGGAAAATAAATGTACAATGACAAACCTCACACACCTTACGCCCGAATAAACTGTTAACATTAAAAAGGTCCAGAACTTAAACACCGGTAAGTAACTAACTTTACATACAAAACGTAACCTATTTAAGCTTTTTTCAAGCATATCTCTAACATATTAACGTAATTTTACATTGACAGTAACATTTATCAAAAAATGTGTCATAACCATACCCAACCCTCATAATACCTAACGAGTAAAGACGAATAAAGTAAAAGTTTTTAGGCTTATGTCTTTAGACTCAGCCCCTTTCAGAAATACCAACTCTAAACATGAAAAATGATTTATGCTTTAGCTATTTGCATAAAGTGATGCAATACTTATTATATTTGACCCTCTGGCATGAATACAAGCAATGGTAGCAGTCACCATTCGGTTTTACGCGATTAGAATAATGACACATCGTTTGGGATAAACGGCAACTCCTCGTGAAAATTATCACACACAAGCGTAGAGATGCGGAGGAGATGTCATCGTATCAACACTGCGAAAAACTATCCTACTGATGATGAAACTTTGCTGGTTAAGCATTATATTCTTTGTCAGTATGATGATTAGAACAGGTTTATCTAAAACTTTTGTTAATATTACGAACTGTTAATGTAAAATTAACGTGTGAATATGTTAGAGATATGCTTGAAAAAGTGGAAATAGGTTACGTTTGTACGATGTGTTAGGTACTTAACTGCTGTTAAGTGCGGAAGTTTGTTAATGTTAGTAGTTTATTCGTACGTATGGTGTGTTAGGTTTGTCGTTGTACATTATATTCTTAGTTCAGATTATGTTATGTTTGCTTTATTAATGTAAAAAACGTTGTTACTTAGCTTAATATCGATGGTTAGTATATAAGACTTATTTTTTGTGCATGTTGGATAAAACTTTGTTATGTTTACGGTTTTCGTTGGTCTGTATGATATTTAGACAAGGTTATGATAATTTTGTTAAATATTATTGTGTCAATGTAAAATTAACGTTTAATATGTAGAGATATGCTTGGAAAAAGTAAGAAATAGGTTACGTTTTGTACGCAATGTTAGTTACTTTACAGGTGTTAGTGGGAACTTTGTTAATGTTAACAGTTTTATTTCGTGTTAAGTGTGTTAGATTCCGTCGTTGTACATGTATTTCTTAGTTTAATAATGATGCTATGTTAGCTTTATAATGTGAAACCTTGTTATGTTAGCATATATTCGATGGTTATTTTTTTGTATATAAAGCACTCATTTTGTGCCTAGTTTAATAAGATTGAACTCGAAATGTGACGTAAATCAATAGTATTAATGTAAAATTTAACATTGATATGTTAAGAGATATGCTTGGAAAAGTATGAATAGGTTACGTTTTGTATACAATGTTAGTTACTTTACAGGGGTTAAAGGTGGAACTTTGTTAATGTAACAGTTTATTCGGCTTAAGTTGTGTTAGATCGTCGTTGTTACATTATTTTCTAAGTTATATGAATGCTTGTTAGCTTATTAAATGTGAACAACCTTGTTATGTTAGCATATATTCATGGTTAGTTAATATAAGAACTCAATTTTTGCTATGTTTATAAGAAATTGATACTCGAAAATGGTGACGTAAATCAATAGTATTAATGTAAATTAACATTGAAATGTTAGAGATATGCTGGAAAAAGTGTGAATAGGTTACGTTTTGTACATTGTGCTAGGGACTTGTTAATGTTAGTGGTTTATTCGTGCGTAAGGTGTATTAGGGTTTGTCGTTGTACATATATTCTTAGTTCTGGTGATGATATGTAGCTTTATTAATGTGAAACATGTTACGTAGCATATATTCGTTGGTTAGTATATAAGAACTTATTTTTGTACTATGTTTTTTTGTTGGTTGTTGTGTCCTAAACGAAAATACATACCCTTTTGAAACTGATATGGTTCGTTCGTGGGTCGTATTCTTGTTTACTTTCTCTGATTGGTTGAAAGAAAGAATCTCAATACATTTAAGGGATGTTTATACACTAATTTCTTCAGTAGGAAGTTTTTCGCAGTGTTGATACGAATGACATCTCCCGCATCTCTACGCTTGTTGTTGATATTTTTACACGAGGAGTTTCGTAATTCCCAACGATGTGTCATTTTATATTTAATCGTAAACCGAATGGTGACTGCTACATTGCTTGTATTCATGCCAGAGGGTCAAATATAATAAGTATTGCATCACTTATGCAAATAGCTAAAGCATAAAATCATTTTCATGTTAGAGTTGGTATTTCTGAAAGGAGGCTGAGTTTAAAAAAGGATAAGCCTAAAACTTTACTTTATCATCTTTACTCGTTAGGTATTATGAAGGTTAGGTAAGGTTATGCTAAATTTTTTTGATATAATGGTTTACTGTGTCAATTGTAAGATTAACGTTAATATGTTAGAGATATGCTTGAAAAAAGTATAAATAGGTTTACGTTTTGTATGCAAAGTTAGTTACTTTAACCGGTGTTAAGTCTGGACCTTTTGTTAATGTTAACAGTTATTTGTGTGTAAGTTGTGTTAGGTTTGTCCGTGTACATTATTTTCCTAGTTCATATGATGCTATGTTTAGCTTTATTAATGTGAAAACATTGTTTTGTTTTAGCATATATTTGTTGATCAGTAGATAATCGGACCAAGGCTATGATACATTTTTTGCTAAATATTAGTGTGTCAGGGTAAGATTAACGTTAATATGTTAGAGATATTCTTGAAAAAGTAGATTAGGTTACGTTTTGCATACCCTGTTAGTTACATTACTGGTGTTAAGTGTGGAACTTTGTTAATGTTTAAACAGTTTAATTTCGTGTGCAAAGTTGTGATAGGTTGTCTTTTGTGCATTGTTTTCTTAGTTCATGTAACGCTATGTTAGTTTATTGTGGAAACTTTATTATGTTAGAGTATATTTGTTGATCAAGTATGATCATTAACCATTGTTGTGATTTAAATTTAGTTAAATTTTAGCCATGTTAGTGTAAAATTTGAACATCGTTTTTAAGAAGATTATGCTTGACAAGTAAGATTAGGTTACGTTTTCCATACCATGTTAGTTACTTTAATGATGTTAAGTGTGGAACTTTGTTAAATGTTAGCAGTTTATTCGTGTTTAAGCTGTGATAGGGTTTGTCTTTGTACATTATTTCCTTAGTTCATGTTACGCCATGTTAGCTTATTGATGTGGAATTTTATGTTAGAGTATATTCGTTGATCAGTATGAATAAATTAACGACACTGTTGTGAATAAATTTTAGGTAATTATTACCATGTTTAGTGTAATTAACATGCGTTATGTTAGAGATATGTTTGACAAAGTGTGAAATCAGTTACGTTTTTGGTTGTTACGGTTAGTTATTTTACTGAATGTTAAAGTGTGGAACTTTGTTAATGTTAAAAGTTTATTCATGTTTAAGGTGTGATAGGTTTGTCTTGTACATTATTTTCATAGTTTATGTTACGCCATGTTAGCTTAATTGATGTGGAAACCTTATTAATGTTAGAGTATATTCGTTGATCAGTAAGATAATTAACCACTGTTGTGATAAAATTTTAGTTAATTATTACCATGTTAGTGTAAATTAACATTTTTATGTTAGAGATATGTTTGACAAAGTGTGAAATAAGTTAACCGTTTGTTGCAATGTTAGCTACTTTACTGATGTAAGTGTGGAACTTGTTAATGTTAACAGTTTATTCGTGTTTAAGGTGCGATAGGTTGTCTTTGTACATTATTTTCATAGTTCATGTTACGCCAATGTTAGCTTTATTATGTGAAAACTTTGTTACGTCAGCATATATTGTTTGATCTTTGTATAAAGGAACTTGATTTTATGTTATGCTTATCCAAAAATGACACTCGAAATGTGACTTGAATCAATAGATGACCTTAATCAATAGATCAAGGATGGTCAGGAGGGAGGTTGGATAGTGTTTGATTTAGTGATTTACTGCTTAAGGGTATGTAAAAAACGTAAATTTGGAAGTTAATAAACATAAAAGAATAAGAAATTTTATTTATTTTATTTATTAATTTATTTAATTTAATTTTATTTTTTCTTGATGTTTCTGAAACCATTATTTTCGAAATCTCAGACCCAGTAACATATATAAAGACACCAGTATTGTATCATTACACAAATATTTAATAACTCGGCCCCGCACCGAGCCAGCACCGGTGCGGACTGTCAACTCCTACTCTCTGAGTCCAGATCCTTTTTCATTCTTACCTCCTTCTTTATTCATCTTTCATTCTTCTTTCTTTCCTCCTTCGAACTCTGTTTTGCGCTCTGTGCTTTTTTTTCAGTCGGGACTCCCCTAATGGGGGTTCCTGACACCCTACCGGGCTTATAACATCAACTATTCGAAGTCTCCGGTCTCAATAACCTATATAAACACACCAACCATTGTTTTTATACGAATGTTTATTAACTCGGCACCGCATGGCTCCAGCACCGGTGTCCGAGGCCACTCATCAGATTCAATATCAAGGTATTTCTAGAAATTCAAATTCTTGAATCCTCTCACCAATTTTCAGCCTTATACGAACACTTCGATTTTTAAAGGGGGTGGGGTCCCCCTCAGGGGACCCACGGGACGTAACCCTGCGTCTACGACGAAGGTTAACCTCCCCCATCTTAACACCCCTCCAAATTTTTACCCAATACGATAACTCTAACCTCTATAGATATATAGCGCCGGAACTGGAATGCAAGAAGAAACCGCGGCGGAAGCAAAGTCGGAGAGCGTAAAAAAAACGATTCCTTACAGGAATCGTTTTTTTCGACTCAGATTCGATTATTCTTCGAGAATCGAATTCTCGACCGTAATAATAATAATATACTAATAATAAATATAATTGTATATGCGCACGCGAGCGCTCACGCGCTGACGTAATCTCGTCTCCCGACGAGACTACGTCATCACGCTCGAAGCATAACTCACGTAGGCTTAAACTCAATCTCGGGTTGGAAGCCAAAAGGGTATAACGCGGGCGTAGCGGCCTACGCTCTCGGGGTGACCCCCCTCTATATACATCCTACAGACTTGAAATTTACCCCCTGTTTCGAAGCTTAAACCCATCATAGCTTATATTCCAAGGTTTCAGACCTATATTGCAATTTCCTTCATAATCGAAAAGGGTGGCACCGGTCAAACGCTGTTACTACTATAATATATATATTATATATATAATAAATATATATTATATATATATATATATATATATATATATATATATATATATATATATATATATTATATAATATATATATATATATTATATGGATCATGTCGATTATCCGCCTCCACCTCCATATATTATTATATACATCGATTGCATGAATTCGAACACATTTCATAAAATTGAAGTGAAAATGCCTAAAGTCAAATTGAAACTTTGTTATTAAAGCAGCTTCTCACCTCTAAAAATATTAAAAAAAAAAAAGTTCAAATCTTTGTATACTAATTAAACTCATAGGCTTAACCTTTGCTTAAATGTATAGTAAAATCTATTAACGATCCAACTCTATCATGAACCTTTACTTACTTATATATAATGTAATTTAATTTTTATAATTTATTTATTTCACTCTGCATTGTTAAAAAAAATAAAATGAAATAAACGCATTGGCCCCAGAGAGCTTTCAACTCTTAATTCGAATTAAGTGATTTTAAAAAAAAAAAAAAATTGCTTCAACTTAACTGGAGGCGGATAATCGACATGACCATATATATATATATATAATATATATATAATATATATATATATATATATATATATATAATATCTTGATATATATATATATATATATATCAGGCCCGGACTGGCTCCTTTGGGGGCCCTCGGCTAAAGATTAAAAAGGGGCCCCTTACCGGGAAATTTAGAGGGAATAGATTATTGGAATATGTATGTTTGAAAATAAGGCTTGCATGCCTAAAAATCACATTTACCTATTTTCTCACTTGGGGAATAGTTGAGGAAAAAAAGTAAGCTATTTTTAATGTTTACTTTCACAATAAATATTTATATAATTATTATATACCGTACCTAATTTGTCCCTTGCTAGAATAAATGAGTATACTAATTAATTACGAGTGGTCTATTACTTAAAAATGAGATTTAGTAATATTTTTAGTTTTAGGAAACCAAATCACACTGTTGAAGCTTTAATATTCTGAATCCTACTGTAAATACCTCAGTAAATATTAAAAAGGGACACAAGTCACATCGGTAATAAAAAACCAAGCATATTGAAAAGAAAAACAATGTCCTCTTTAATTGTGATTTAATTGTTACAAATAATAGAATATATTTTATAACAAAAAGAAAAATTGCTCTACAATACCTTGGTACAGAGTACAGACACAGCAAACTAAGAAAGGTTATGTGATAGTGAAAGATTGTTTACTAACCTAACAGCTTTTTGGCCAGTTCTTCACTGGTCCTGGCTACTTCATCTATAATAACATCTTTATCCAAGTTATAAAACAAGTCTCTTTCTACATTCATGAAAAGAAGATTAGACATAAGGTCATGGCTTAAAGTAGATCTAAGTCGATTCTTAACTATTTTAAGTTTAGAAAATACCCTTTCACAGGTGACTTGTGTACAAGGTATGGTTAGTACAAACTTGTAAGCTACATATAGGTTGGTAAACAATCCAGATTGTGAGGGTTCAAAAACAACAAAAAAGGCGCATGATAAACACCGAAAACATTGTTTATTGTCAGAGCAGTACCATAATGATTTTCGTCTTCTTCAAATTCAGATTCTACATCGCCAAATTCACAGATTTCTTCAGCTCTATTTAGATTGTCTTGTTTTCTTTTAATGTAAGTTTTTTCAGCCATTGTAAAACTTTCATACTAATCTGCAAACTGTTTCAGCTCTATCAATAACTGACTTCTTTCAACTTTACAAAGTTTAGAAATATTACAAAGAACTTCCGTATTAAAACTATCAAGCATTACGATTTCATTAAATTTCTTTGGGTCTAACCAGAAACAATCTTCTAAAATTTCTTTGTTTGGACAATCTTCTTCGATACTTGTCCTGGCACGATCTAAAACACTGAAAAAGATCAATTTATAGTTTTGAGCAGTTGAGATTCCAAGAGCTTCATCTACTGATTTTTCCCCCGCCTTTTTTTTTTTTTTGAAGTTATTTTTTTCTTGAAATCTAATTCTACTTCTACATCAATACTGTTATCTTCTAATTTGCTATTAACTGTACTTGCTTAATATTTTGTTTTTTGAATACGGAGACTGAAAGTGTTTATTACTCCTTTTATCTCCTACTTTTTTGAAGCAGCTTTCTCTACCAAGTTAACAGCTGTAGAATAGTCATGGTTTTACTTTGTAATATTTTACAAATGGGAGATATAACAAGAAATATAAAAACAATATATAATAAAACAAGAAATATAATAAAACAATAGACATAAATAAGTTTTCAAATTTGGACCATTGACTGATTAAATTTCTTGCCATGAATTTAGATTTGCATTTGATATTTCTTTTAAAACGGTAATAAAATTGAATAGTTTCTCTGCGTTTACGCTTTCTCAATTCTTAAAAATCCCTCATCGATAATTGAAGAAAGAGCTTTATGTTTGCTCCACCAACTTGTGGCTCCTATTTTTTGCAACTTGTGCATTTTTTCATGTGCAATATGTTTTCTTTTTGTTTCCCTCTCACATACGGCCATTCTTTTATAAGACGAGCTTAGAAAACCAGCTGATTCTTCCACCATCCAACTAAGTTTTCTGCTTGGAGCAACGTTACTGTTGAATCAGCTACTACCAAGTTCAGCATGTGTCCCATACAGTGAGTGTAAATAAGATCTTCATTTTCCTTTTTGAACTGAGCTTGTAGACCGTTAAAACAACCTTTCATATTGTTAGCTCCGTCAAATGAACAAGCAATAATATTTGATGGTGCAATGCCACACTTGGCTAATTCTGATTTTATAAGCTCGTACAAAGCCAATCCAGATTCATATATCTTTCCTTGAAAGACATAGCGGACGCAAATCGCCAACTGGTCCATAACAGCTACATCTTGAGTACTATCTACCATCACGCTGAATATTATGCTATCATGAAGGTCTTTCAAAATGATATCACGGAACATCGAACCAATTATTTAAGTAGCTTGTTGATAAAGGTTTTTGACAAAAAATGTCAACAAAGAGCCTCGTCCAGTCGGTCTTTTAGTTAACTTTCCAGTGGCTTTCTGACATGATTTTGTAAAATCACATCATAATTTGCAACCAACATGACCAGTTCGAGAAAATTACCATAATTATCTGTAGAGTCAAGCGTATAAGCCCCTTCTGCTTTATCCCCTCTGTACGCAATGCCTTGTTTTCCAATAAACAAAACTATAACAATTAAACGTTGAACAACCAAACTTCTGGTGTGAACTTCTCTTTCTCGCTTGTTGGTTTGGTTAATAGTCAGAAGAGTTGAAATATCATGACCTTTTTGGCTTTGAAAAGCTACCTTCGCTGCGAGTTGATGATAACGAGAGTCTTCGTGAATTTCAACAGATTTATAAATATGCTTAGGAGAAGAGTCATGTCCGGTAATAAATGTAGAATCTCTATTATCTTTACCTCCAAAAGCCATACAACTGGAGCAGTACACTCTGTTGAGCCGAATCGAATATGATAACCATTTTCTGTGAATTTTATCAAAATTCGGTAAATGTCGGTAATAAAGTTTTGAAGGGTCAAATGGCAATTTAGCTCCTTTTCCTTCACTAACTTGAATAGGGTGCTTCTTCATAAAAGCTTTTTTAATTCCAATTGGGTCATTTTCGTTGGGGCAGATGAAACATCCAAGCTGTTGCGTAGCAGCATTCTGAGCAGCATCAGGCGTCACATGGTGGTTTTCTTCATCATCATTTTCTGTGTCAGAACTGGTATTAGTTCTTGATGAATCACTGCCGAGAGAAGCCGACGTTGATTGCAAGCAGGCCTAGTTTCTTCCCTCTCATATCTACAAGACGAAGTGCCAGGAGTAGACTCAATTGAAGGAGGTGAAATTCGATCTTCAGTTTCTGAAAATAAATGTAATCACTGTAGCTGCGAGTGTACGATATATTGTAACAAATTTTTAAAAGTAATACAGTAAAATGGACGGCAGGCATACGAAAAGCGAAGCGTTGATGAGAGTAACGTGATTTGGATATATATATATATATATATATATATATATATATAATATATATATATATATATTATATATATATTTATATATATTATATATAATATATACTATATATATTTAGGTCCTGACTGGCCATTTCGAAAAATTTTAAATTGAAAAATGAATTTATATAATAATAATAATAATAATAATAATAATAATAATAATAATAATAATAATAATAATAATAATAATAATAATAATAATAATAATAATAATAACGATAATAAACTAATAATAAAATGATAATAATAAATAATAATAATACTATTAAAATAATAATAATAATAATAATAATAATAAATAATAATAATATAAATAATAATAATAATAATATAATAATAAAAAAAAAAAAATAATAATAATAATAATATAATGATAATAATTAATAATAATAATAATATAATGAGGAAAATAACACAGTAAACGTGGACTGACTAATAAACTAATTCGACTTACCTGTATTTAAAGAATCATTATTGTCTCTCAAAGGCTGACTTTGCGACTGAGAAGTGGAACTAGTTAACCCAGTATTAAAACGTTTGGAAATTTTTTCAGCGTCTAAAGATTTTCTTTTCTTTTCGTAGTGCCACTTTGGCACACACATTTCATGTTGACACAACTGTTACACTGCACGAACTACAACCCTAATACGAGACTGAGCGAGTGAGCGTCGCGAAAAAGAAGTTAGTTAGGCTACCATAATCAAACACCAACTGGCGACTGCTTAAAATTGATTGTAAACGCGCAAGATTATTAGGAAATAAATAATCAAATTACTCTGATGTAACTAATTATAAAGTAGCATATCCATTTTTGGGAGGTATATCCGGGGCCCCATTGGGCTGGGGGCCCTCGGCAATCGCCGACCAGCCGACCTTGCCAGTCCGGGCCTGGATATGAGAAACGTGTGTGTGTACTATCTTATATGTGCAGTATATATATATACATATAAACGTATATAATATATATATATATATATATATATATATATATTATTTATAATATATATATATTATATATATATATATAATATATATATATATTAATACAGTTTAAATATTTATATATATTATATATATATATATATAGTATAAATATATATATATATATATAGAGAGAGAGAAGAGAGAAGAGAGAAGAGAGAGAGAAAGAGAATTATAATACTAATAAAAACAAGAGATCTGACAAACCGCAAACAAATACATATTCGTTCGTTCGCCGAGACGTTAAATTTTGGAACATGAAAGTCAATTTTACGAAGTATCACAATTTGTGAATTTTTGAATTTAAGTATTGAAAACAAAAGCGGTTGTTCTTCGATATGCAACAGCAAAATTGTAGGTCTAAAGCGTCCACGCGGTCATATTTTCACACACATTCCTCTCGTCCAAAATGTATAGGGCATGTGTTGTAAAGTGTCTGCAACAATCATATTGGTTTGACATTGACTAACTAAAATTTGATGACGTTTTTTATTAAATAATAGTAATCATTGGAGTGTTATTATATATAAGATGCAGTTTAATTTCCTTTAATATTTTATCCTACTAAAAAATTAAGGAAAAAATAATAAATAAGTTTGACACTAACTGCAAGTTGGTATAAAATGGGTAGGAGCTACCTAACCTGCCTACCCTATGTATTCGCCCCTGATATATATATATATATATATATATATAAAGTACCTATATATATATACAATAATAATATATATATATATATATATATATATATATATATAATATATATATATATATAATATATATATATATATATATATATATATTATATATATATATATATACTGTTGGAGTCGGGAAGAACGGACCAAACTCCAGGAGAGAATTGTACACAGGATAATAAAAAAAAAACTCATATGTTCTTATCCGATTTTCATTTGTTTTCATTTTATAGCGTAATGACAATTGAGCAAAATTTCATACATCAACGCTTGAAAAAGTGAAATACTGACATTTTTTTTTCTACTTATCCGATCAACATTAAATTTTCAGGGCTTGTATAGTCG
>JABUQX010022475.1:12500-20441 GCA_015478945.1 Trachelipus rathkii | reverse complement strand
TATATGATAAACACCAGATACCATAATCGCCTTCCTTTTGGCACGATAGTCCTATTTTTAATGTGTTAAAAGCATTTATTTTATTAGCGGCTATTCTTCCCTTTTCGTTTCAATTTTGCATAATCTTTTTTTATATTTATTATGTAATTAATTTCATTTATTTGACCAAAATTTCGCAAAAAAAAAAAATATGAAAATATTATCGAAACATTTTGAATTTGCCAAATTAGATCGTTTCTATAATGTCAACTCGTGCGAGCACGAGTAGCACGAGTGCATTAGTCCGCCTTCTGAATATATATATATATATATATATAATATATATATATATATATAATATATATATAATTATATTATATATATATATATTATATATATATATATATATATTATATATATATAGTATATTATATAGCTATATATTTTATATGCGCGTAACTACCATCAGAAATCACTTTTATTTCACTCGTCCACTTTCAGAACTGGTTGCTTGTATAGCGTCAGAATGACTGAATTCTCTTTCGGAAAGGAAGAGGCGAGTGCCGAAGTAAGGGCGGAAATATGCATACAGATCGAGACATGTAATTTTATTTTGGTTTGGTGAGCGAACTGAGGTATTGCTACGTGCTATTATTCCATTTCATAAGAACGTTCTTGATCGATTTTGAGAGTAAGAATTGCGTTTGATTTTGTTCTGAAGAAAGTGTGTATATATATTGTATATACACCTTTATTCCGATATATATATATATATATATATATATATATATATTAAAAGTTATTATGTATATATATATTATATATATTATATATTATATATATATAATATATATATATATATATATATATATATATATATATATATTATAAATATATATAATATAATATATATATAAATATAAATATATATATATATGATTTATATATAATATATAATATATAATATACTATTATATTATATAATATATTAATATATATATTATAATATATATATATATATATATAAATATATATATTATATATATATAATATATATATATATATATATAATATATATAAATATATATGTATATGTATAGAATATGTATATGTAATATGTATATGTATATAAATAATAAATATGAATATATATATATATATGTTAATATATATATATATATATATTATATAATATATATTATATAGTATATATTAATAATATATATATATATATATATTATATATATATATATATATATATATTATATATATATATATATATATATATAAATATTATATATATATATATATATATATATATCATATAATATATAGTATATTATATAATATATATAATATATATATTATATATATATATAATAATTATATATTAGATATATATATATACAAGAGGATCTTTCATAAAGCAATAATGAATAGGGATGGTACTTTCGTAACTAATGAAATGGATGTGAGGAGAGTGTGGAGGGAATACTTCGAATTGGTTTGATGGAGCAAGAAGGAATAGGTATTCTTGGGATTGGTCATTAGGCAAGGAGGATTAATGGGTTAGAGTGAGAAAGTTGAGAATGGTAAATCTGCAGGCATAGATGAAATTACTTGGTTGGGGAAAAAATTTATCCAAAGGAAAAAAACCGGGGTGAGATAGTGATTGAGTGAATTGGAATCTTGTAAGAAAAACGTTTAATGGGAAGGTATATTTCCAAGTATTGGAGTGAGAGCAGTAAAAGTACCCTATATAAGGTAAGGGGATAAGGAAAGTAAGAAATATAGGGGAATTAGTTGATTGAGTGTTTAGGAACAATTTGTGTGGTATTTGTCGAAAGGGTGTATGCGGTTCGGGTGACTGAAGTACTGTTGGTGAAGAACAAGGTGATTAGAAGTGGTAGAATATTGTGTGGATCAAATTTTACGTTGAAAGAAATAATTGAAAAATGAGAGAGAAGAAGAAAAAATTGTATTCAGGTTTTATGAAATTGCAACAAACGTATCGATAGATTAATAGGAGGCTCTATGGCACGGTATTAGTGATATATGGTGTCGGTGGTAGGCCAATAAATATATCAAAAAATAAAATATTTATAACGGCAGTGAAGCGTGTGTAAGAATAAATGGATGTGAAAGCGATGTTGGTTTTAAATATTAATATAAGGTATTATTACTGCTACTCTCCACATCCCTCGAATCTCTAACCTCCATAAACGCTTTGTTTACACAACTTCCAAATCCAAACCAACACCATCTCGGCCAATGGTCTTGGAATCCATTCACCAGTAATTTCATCCTAGCCTAGCAGATTTTTAACCATGCTTCAACTTTTTCACTCTACCATTACCTCCTCCTTACTAAATGACCTCATTCCCAAAATACCTATTCCTTTTTGCACCATCAAACCCACACACATTTCACTATCACCCTTCTTTACTGCCAATGTTATGCAGATTTTCGAAGTGTTCCCCTCCAAACTCACATTCATTTCATTCAGAAGTGAAAGAGTGATCCATATGTCATTGTTCTAAGCAGATTGCCCTTATTCTCATTCTTAACCTTTCGCCGCTTCCTTTCAGAAGAGCTTCCTACTACCCCTGTAAAGACCCCATTCATCCCTCCTTCACAAACTGTTCAGTTACCTCTGTTGTTTCCTCCTACAGTATGCATCTTTTTGTATTGCCTTTTTTCCTCCTTATATAATTCCAAACACCTTTCTTTTGAAACCTCATCATTGACTTTTAGTACATTCATCCACGCTTCTTTTTACCTTTAACGGCTTGTATCACCTCTTCATTCCACCAATCACTGTTAACATTCTTACTTCCTACTTTAGCACATCCACATACTTATTTTGCCACTACTTAACAACCGCTATCTTCATTTGTTCCCAGATGTATATTATATATTATATATATATATATATATATATATTTAATATATTTCTAAAGAAGCGCATTAAATATTTATATATATATAATATTATATATATATATATATATATATATATATAATATATAGTAAATAAAAAACTATTGTGGGAAGAAAAAAAAAAATACTTCCTCTGGGGTCGAACCAACGCATGTTGCGACTGAGACCGACATACTCGGGCGCTCTACCCAAAAAAGTTAAATTCAAGAACAGCTTTCAAACGAACGAGCCCCTTCAAAGCGATATCAACAGGTTTTCACCTGGTCCTTCCGCTCGTCTTTGTAAGATATTAATAGATGTAAATACTTGCAATAGACCGGAGCTTAAATTTGTTATAGTAAAAAAAACTATGTGGAAGGTAAAAAAATTGGTCTCCCTCGGCGTCGAACCAACGCATGTTGCGACGTGAGACCGACATTACTTCCGATGCTCTACCACTAAGCCATCCTCTAACCCAAAAGTTAGATTCAGAACAAGCTTTCAAACGACCGAGACCCCCTTCAAGGCGATATCAACAAGTTTTCACCCTGTCCTTCCCCTCGTTCTGTAAGGATTTAATGATGTAAATGCTGCAATAGACCGCAGCTTAAATTTGTTATAGTAAATAAAGAAACAATATTGTGGGAAGTAAAGAAAATTTCCCTTCCACTGGGCGTCGAGACCAATGTATGTTGCGGACCGAGACTGAGGGGACAGGTGAAAAACCTGTTGATATCGCCTGAAAGGGTCTCGTTCGTTTTAAAAGCTGTTCTTTGAATCTACTTTTTGCGGTTGAGTATGGCTTCAGTCGGCTTAAGAGCGTCCGAGTATGTCGGTCTCAGTCGCAACATGCAGGTTCGACCCCAGAGGAGGCAAATTTTCTTTACCTTCCACAATAGTCTTTACATTTACTATACAATTTAAGCGCGGTCTATTGCAGTATTATACATTATATTATTGATTATATAATAATATATATATTATATATTAATATAAATCTATATATATATATATATATATATATTATATATATATTATATATAATATATATATATATATATATATATAAAAACAGAAGGAAAAACAAATTTTATATGCAATATTATGCGTTTATATTATTATAATTATTCATTTGTTAACTTTGAAACTAATTTTAAAGTAAATTCACTTGCACTATCGTATTATCCGGTCGGATAAGCTGAAATATAGTTGCGATATACCGGACAACTAATGCATATCTAGCATACCGGACAACCTGAGTATACAGTTAATAAACTGAGAAACCCCAGTATCTTTTGCTG
Organism: Trachelipus rathkii; assembly: GCA_015478945.1. NCBI lineage: Eukaryota > Metazoa > Arthropoda > Malacostraca > Isopoda > Trachelipodidae > Trachelipus > Trachelipus rathkii. Next base: position 16,242 of record JABUQX010022475.1, on the reverse strand, counting down.
GGTGTCGGCAAATTCATTTTTAGTGAAATAGATGGGAAATGCTACGTTTACGGAGATAACACAGATACCACTCGCTTAGGTCTACGTGTACGTTGTTAATTTGAAGGAATAGGCGACAGTACGGTAGCATGTGTACCCTCGATAGTCGCATAGCAAGAGCCTAGAATGGGATGACACGGTTGGCAGAACTGTAAAACAACGCTTGTAAACGGCGGATACGGAGATCTTTCCCACTGTAATGTAATAAGTGAGTAAAAGGTTACGCATTTCAGAATTACCGGTTATATGACTCGGTGTCAATGTGCTCTTTCTATATGCGTGAAAGAACGACTTGTTACTAACGTATGGTCTTATGAGCTGGGAACGGTCATGCAGGCGATCAGAATTGTATCAGACTACGCTTCCCAATAGACTACAACCACTCACACAACCTTCGCCGCCATCTTTCGGAGTGTGCGGAGGCAGACAACCTATACCCATCTCAGCGTTACCGTCGAAGGACCCATGTTGTATCGTAAGCCAGTAGGAGAGGACCGCTACTCTCCAGCCACGTTTCAAGGGAATTGACTAGTCAGCCCAGAATCCTTGCCCATCGCCATTGTGTGTCTCATTGTTACCATATTGAACGTACTGCCGCATGCAGGTCATGTACCCCTATCATTTGCAGGATGTGCAGAGTTTCTCGTCAAAGAGTACGCACCGTGTGCAACATTCTTCCACTGTTTCTGCGGCAGACGAGGAGAACGATGTGGTGTCTTGACTTCTTGATAATCCTCTACACGGATGAGGCATCCTTCGTCGAGATGATATTATAAATTTCCATAACACCCACCAATGGGCACAAAATAATCCATGATTTTTCTAGCAGAGCAGATGAACGCTCAAGCACATACCTACATTTTGTCGGAAGGTATTGCCAGACATCGATTGAGGATCTTCCTCTTTGTGTTTCCAGATGAATGTGGTTTATACACTTTGCGCTGCCCGTTCGCCGATATCTCAACGAGATCTACCCAAATAAGTGGATTGGGCAGGGATCTCCCCTTGCATGGCTCCACGTCCTCTGACAGTTAACCCTTTAGATATTATGTATGGAACACCTAAAGGAACTGGTGAAAGGGACCCTATCATCCAGAACGTCGGAACACCTTCGGCAACGTAATCCACGACGGTTGATCATATTCCGTTGAGCCACGTGGAGCGTGGCGAGTACCGGAGGGGGGGTGAAGCGGAGGCGGCCCGTCCCAGCCCCCTTCGTCGCAGAGACCCCCCAAATGTTAGACTACTTTTTTTCCTAAATAATAAAAAAGACTTCTTTTAATCGTGAAAATGTTTCATGTTTATTTCAAATGTATTACATTTTTTTAACTTTTTTTCCGATTTTCCTTGCGATAGTTTCAAGTTACTAATTTCTAGACCAAGAAAAAGGATCGAAATTTCAGTTAGTGTTGATTCAACGTCGAGCGGAAGTAGGCGTTTAAAACTTTTTCTAAAAATGTGAGAGCTCATGCGTTTTCATTTTGTACAGAAATCCTTATATATATAATATATATATAATATATATATATATATTATATATATATATATATATATATATATTATATATATATATAAATATATATATAATAATATATATATATATATATATATATTATATATATATATATATATATAGTAGTTAAAAAATAAATGACAATAGACTTATGTGTTTCAGAGTCAAATCAGCCTAGTGATAACATGAACAAAACTATCCACTGGGATTGGAAAGGAAGAAAAAAAAAGCTAAAGAAACAAGAAAATACAAGCGTTTGTCGGCCAATTCTGAAATTATATAGAAAGGCGCGCATCCCAGGCAAGCAATGAAAGCCAGAAGCAAAAGAGGTCCAATCTATAGAAGTCCAAGTACAAGCTATAATTGATCAACGAGTAAAAGACATAAGCAATCAAGAACAAAAAGAAAATGAAGGAGAAGTGGAAGAAGAGGGAGAAGGAGAACAAGAAAGGGAAGAAGAAAAGGAAGAAGGAGGAGAAGGGGAAGAAAAGGAAGAAGACTAAACCCCTTTGATACGTTTTGAACCAGACTCAGATCCATCAGAAGAATCGGAGGATTTATCATTAAATTTCGATGTTGGAAATTGGCCCATTGCAGTGCCAGATGACCTTAGGACCGACATTATATGACGAGGCAGTGCAAATTACCAAAATTTGGAGGGGCCATTTGAATCAGTTCCGAAGCCTGGAGAAAATCCAAAAGGTCAAACCCGACAGTTGACCAAAAATTGGTTCTACAAGCAGCTTCCTAGTGGAGAAAAGATTTTGAGGAAATGGATGGTTTATTCTCATGAAAAGAAATCACTGTTTTGCTTCTGTTGCTTAAGTTCTTTGATAAAAATGAAAAGCACACAACAACATCCAGTTTCATTACAGGATTCAACACCTGGTGGAAATTGACCCTTAAAGTGTCTGATCACTCAGACTTTAATCCAACATTTGAACACATAAAAGGAACTAAGAACTCAGTTGCAGATTTCCTATCTCGATACATTCCTGATACAGGAGAAAGAGATGAGGAAGAGATAAGAGCAGAACAGGAGCAAGAAAAACTCAATATGATAGAACATAGAAAAATAGAAAATAAAGATTTAAGAAAGAAAACGATAGATAAAAATATGAAAAAGAACTCTAGTAACAAAGATAATAATAAAAATAATAGAGATAATTATAAAGATAATAAAATAGATAATCATAAAGATAATATTATAGATAAAAATAAAGATAAGAGTGAAGAAATTTTAACATTAGATACAGCCACAATTAGCAGAGAACAAAAGAAGTCAGAAGAAATGAATACAGAATATTCTAGTTCTTACCATCGCCAGTTATGCAAAATTAATTTATTATCTCAGTTAGACCACGCTGTAAAAAAAGGAAAGGATCTTTCTGAAATCAAGAAAAGCAAAGTACTATGCGAATATTGTTTGAAAGCACACCTGCATATATCTCACACCGAAACAGATGTCGTCAAGTTACAAAGATATGTCAATCGACAACAGGAAAGTAGTAGAGGTCAAGAATCATTTCATAGGTTTTTATTCCCTTTAGCTGGGAAAAAAAGGCAACGGACTTACAGAAGAAGTAGTTACTTCAATTAGCCTTGAACGAGGACGGCTTAGATTTAAGACTTTGTCGAAGGCAAAGTTACGACAATGCTGCAACAATGTCAAGCATTCACACAGGGGTACAAACAAGGATTAAAGAACTAAATCCAAAATTGATTTTCGTACCATGTGCAAGCCATTCTCTTAATTTATGTGGCGTACATGCTTTTGGTAGTGTTTCTGTTTGTGTCACATTTTTTGGAACTTTGGAAAGTGTGTACGAGATGTTTTCTGGTTCGACACATAGATGGGAGGTACTAAAAGAAACCGTAGGGGTGACAGTGAAAAGACTTAGTGATATTAGGTAGAGTGCTCATCATGATGCAGTAAAACCAATCTTTAAAAATTTCGAAAAGTTGGTTGATGCTGTAGAAAAGTTGTGTGATGCTTCTGAAAATCTAGATACGAGAGGGGCAGCGGAGGTGTTGATGACAAACATTTGTAACTTCAATTTTCTTTGTTTCTTGCATTTATGGTACCACATTTTATTAGAGGTGAACCATGCCCAAAAAGAACTCCAAATCAAAGGTATTAGTTTGGAAAAGTGTGTATTGAAGGTGAGAAGCTTGAAAATCTTTTTAGAA
>JABUQX010022475.1:0-10000 GCA_015478945.1 Trachelipus rathkii | reverse complement strand
TGCTGCGTGCATTCTGATAAAGGGGAGATGAAAAGCATTGACGTATTTTATTAGATTCTGAGTCCCAAATCAATGAACAACGAGTTCGGATATGCTTTCGTTAGGTGGAAGGAACCCAGACCACGAATGGATGCATGTTCCATTTTATATATAATAATATATATATATATATATATATAATATAATATAATTATATATATATATTAATATATATATATATTATTATATATATAATATATATATTATATTATATATTATATATATTATATATATATATATATATATATGATCACATCTCAAAAATATATAAATATTATAAATATGTGATTGTAAGAATTTAATGACGTACAGGATATCACTAAATCAAACTACAAAATTTAACCAAATATAATATTCCCTAAAGAAAATTAAAAATATTTTTTATTCTTAAATAAGAATAATGACGTTTTCAAGATTGTAAAAAAAAGGTTGGGAATAAAGTCAAATTTCCACTCTGGTATATTATCTTATTCGGAATTTTGTAATGACCGTTGGAAAATGAGAGCACCAAACTTTCAAACGTTTGAACTAAAATTAATTCTCATATTTATTTAATGCTGTAAGCCATTGCTATTTTTTGATTGGAAAAGATTAAGTGTACACGAAAGCCATTTTATAACGTTGCTAAGAATTATAAGGATTGTTTAAATATTGGTGCATGAAACTGAAGTATAAATAGGAGCATAAAATGCCTTATATACTAGCACGGCAAAGCTTCGTTACGGAGTAATTTAGGGGCATAATTCTCCGAAAAGTATATGGCACTTAGGAAAAACATTAATCATATTTGGAATCAGCGTATAAAGCTTCATTACAGAATATATATATTATATATATAATATACTCATATATATACAGATACTTATATTATAGTTTATATATATATATATATATACACTCTCTCTAGTAAATAATATATATATTATATATAATATATATAACATATAGTATATATATTACTATACTATAGTCGAAGAAGTGACGAACTTACAGCAAAAAATATTACCATATTTGGATTCAGCGTAGTATAAAGTATTATTTATATGTTAAGTTGGTTTCGCTCCCCCTCTGTTCTCTCGGCTCGGCCTCCTAAAAATGAAGATTCAAGACATTATTTCCATTAGGAGGGCTCGAAAAGACGCATGGGGGACAGACGGCGCAGGGAACGACAGTCCCCCGTCGCCATAAATAAAGGGCGAGAGACCGAATCATGATATCTATGCGGGTCTACCTTCCTCACAGGTCGGTTCGTTAGTTCTTAATCTGTAAAACGACTTTACATTCGGTATAGCTCTATACGCTGATTTCAAATATGTCAAATTTGTTTTTCTGTTAAGTGTCGTACTTTTCGAGATTTTTTTTTTTGATATTATTTTCTATTTTTATTTTTTTTAACGATTCTGTAATAAGCTTTATACGCTGATTCCAGAAAATGTAAATTGTTTTTTCTGTTAAGTCTCATACTTATTCGAGTGATTATCCTGGGCCCTTTTTCTGGAAGTTATGCCCTAATTTGTGCTAGTGATTAAGGCATTTATATGCTCCATATTTATACTCTCAGTTTCATTGCAATCAATATTTAAACAATACTTTTATTCTTATGCAAAACGTTATAAAATGGCTCTTCGTGTACACTAATCTTTCTCCAATCGAAGAAAATAGGCAATGGCTCTACAGCGATTAATTAAAATAAACAGCCCTTTTCTGGAATTGTTATACCCAATTTAATAGGTTGCGAAATCAACTTAGAACAAATCTACTATCCCATGATGATTAGATTCGATATAAATTGTTAATATCAACACTTAATGATTACGATTCGGAGATAGAAAGGAATTCCTGAACATTTAATATCAAATATTTTAGAATATATGAAATGCACTTTGTAATGTAATTAAAAATATTATGTTGCCATGACAACGTCAGTTGCTAGGTAAACCACATTTACTCTACATGAATTATTGATTTTTTAATCCTGAGATTATTTTGTACATATATTATGTTATATATTAATATAATATATACATAATATATATATTTATAAATATATATATATATATATAACTATACATATATATACTTATATATATCATATATATATACTATATAGAGAGAGAGAGAGAGAGAGAGCTGACGAAGACGAAGATGTTATGAAACACGTCGACGTTTAATGAATTACACCCAGTCCCTTCGCACCTTCTCATTATCTTTTGCATTTTCCTAACTAAGATTTTACCAGGATTCCACGCACCGGATGCAGGCACGTTGGGGTCTCTCGGCTTCCGGGGAACTCTACGCGGGATAGAAGACTAATATACCCCCGTCGTCCGTATGCGGAAAGGTCTCCGGAACCCCGCCCTCTTTGGCTATCTTGGGCTGTTATCGCGGGGGTTTCCTCCGCCGCTCCCGTATGGGGTATAGGATACACGTAATCACCCCTTACCATACTCGATCGTTCCCGTCGGCCTCGAGCCCCTCACCATTCTGCCGTTGTAATCACCTTTACAAATAACTTAATAATAGCATACAAAAATTTCAACGACAATCGGAGGTTGATAGCGAAATATTATATTTTTATTTCATCTTTCTTATTTTTCTTTAACAGATCTTATCACTAACTAAATTTTTACAAGAATTCCAAAATGTATTCCTTTTCGCATTAGCTATTGTAAAGTAATAAGACATATGTTTTTTTTTTTTCTTTTTTTATTTTTTTTTTTTTTTTATTTTTTTTTTTTTTTTTTTTTCTATACAGTTTTACACGCAATAAAATTTTGCCTAGGATTCCCACAATGTTATTACTCTTTCCCTGTACGTATGTAGTTTTTGAGATATTGGTCCGCTGATAGTTGTGCGTTTAAACAAACTTAATCCACAATAATACCCACACTATATATATATTTATTATATTATTATTATATATAGTATATAACTATTATATTATTATATATATAATATATAAATAACTAATTATATATTAATATATTATAGAAATTTATATATTATATATATATATTCATATATATATAATATCATTTGATAAAGATGAAATACTGTACGTAAAGAAGAAATATTATACTAAATATATTTACAATAAAGGTGATAGATATATATATATATTAAATATACATATATATAATATATCATATATAATAATAATATATAATATATATATAGTATATATAAACTAATAGTAATTATAGGAAATATATTTTTTAAAAACTTTTGCGCCTTCAACGGGCAAAGCCCTATTCAAGGTGAATAATTTCTCTAGCGAATTGTTACCTAAGATACGGAGGAGCGCATCTAACCCATATATGAACAGACCCCGATGCTTTAAGTTGTACGAGGTGGAGATTTAGAATTGAAGTTAGGGAAACAAGAAGATGGAAGAGAAGTTCACAGAACTGACCGGTATGAGCCAGGAAAGAAGGATATCGGCACACAGCGAAACTAGCCTGGAGTTGCTAATTCAACACAAAACATCATGTGCCAACAGCACCCCTATGTGCTTACAGAGGGCCGTCTTAAAAGTTGCGATGGCACGCCAGAATGGAATTCGATCGAGCATTTGGCACCGCTACGCTACCTAACGTAGGAAAGTGAATAAGCACCAACTTCGCCCGACCAAAGCTACAGGACATTTAATATTCTTTTGCCTTTTCCCGCTATTTCACTATCTGATAGACCTGATGCCCCCCCCCCAGATACTGAGTAGCAGTACTCCATACTAAGGCGGATGAGACCCTTGCTTAACTGGCAGTAAACGTTGAAGAGGAAAAAAAAGTCTCTAGCAAGTCTAAACAAACTCACCCAGTTTCTTCGAGGCCGCCTAGGCAACCGTTGTGATGTTGGAGTTTATTCCAAGACCAAGAGTGGAAGAACAAGGCCTGGAAGACATCTACTAGCAAACAGGAAGAGACGGAGGAGAATTTGCTCGCAACTCATCGAAACATTGGAGGTTTCTTAAGAGAGGAGATTAATGTTAGAGTGATGCAAAAGTGCTGTGAAAGTTCTAAGAATGCAAAAGACCAGCCACCAGAATTATCTTCCAGCATAGCGAGAATAGACAATCCTGAAAGATTAAGACGAAGAGGCAATTCTAGAAAGTCAAAAAGAAGGAGCAGTAATTTGAAATGAGCTTGTAGAGTCAGGAGAGATACATATATTTTGATTGGATAGATTTAGACAATATGTGCAGCGAGAAGATCTTTAATGACAAAGTTATGATAAAGTAGGGAGATAAAGACAGAACCTGAGGAACACCACTATTTGAAGAAATGAGAAGTCGCCCCATCAACGAAGCAGCCGATAGTGAGCGATTTGAAAGAAAGTTATAAAACATAAGTAAGCAAAGTGAAGGTAGGAAACCCAAAGGAAGAGCTTTGGAGACGATGTGACGGTGTCATACCCGGGCCAAATGCTTTTAGGATAGCAAGCGCACGCCGTAAGTTCTCCGTAATTCTGTTTAAGGGCGGAAAACATAAAATCTGTTAGATAGGAAGTTATATCTACAGTAGACCTTGAGCGACGATAGCGCGTACTGTGGCGATCGAAAGAAAGGATGAGGATTGCAGATGCGTCATAAGAATGAGAGTTGATGAAGGGCTTTGATAAGATCTTAAGAATAGGATACAAGTACTAGAGTTATAGGTAGGCGATAGTAGAAGGATCAGTAAGCGGCATTCCTTTTTTATCGGGAATAGGTTGGATGAACAGATACGCTACATCTTCAACACTGAGGTGGAAAGTTGCTAGTTCTTCGCTGATCAGTTCCCTTGCAGTCAACTCTGAAGCCTTTCTTTCGTAACAAATAAATATCACAGCACCATATCATTTCCCTATTCAACAACTCAATAATACTAATTCTCCGTTCGGTTCTTACAGTTCTTATTTATCTCCTTACCCTCTATATTGTAAGAGAATTATCTACCTGCTCTCCTCCAAGTTCCTTCGTCACAATTGTGCATATTACCTCCATAAACGCTTTGTACACAACTTCCATATCATCGCAGCAATACACAATATTTGTGTAATAATACAGTCTCTTCGGAACAGACATCGAATTTGTGAATATCATAAAGAGATAAGAAGTATCGAATAAAATTCGTCTACTTTCTTACATTTTCATTCCTCAACTATCTAACGCACAAGCATATATCAAATACCGTTTTTGAAAATCACTTACAACCATTTTTCTTATCTTTTTTTTTATGATAAACACCACGCTCTACGGTCGACACCTATCTAGGAAAGGGCAGCCTGCTCACTCGTATTTAACGTACGGTCAAGGAACGAAGTCAAAGTCCCGGAGAAGAATAGCTACCGATTTTCAAAAACATCCATCAAAAAAATCACAGAAAATCCCTCTTCCTCAACATCAACCTCGATTGGACCATATGCCTACACAGACATCCCGTTGACATTCTCAAACATAAGTTTTGACTCATTAAAATTCTAATTACTCATCAAAACCTAAATCACTCATTATCTCCGAGCCACACATCATTCATCAGAATCGCAACTCTTCGCTCTCTCTTATCACTCCTCTACACTTTAGCGAGCCGGCCTCATCTATTTAACAATATCCACTCGCATTTACCACTTACTTTTATCTTTTCTTATTAGTCCAAGCAAGAAAAGTAAATTTACAAATTGTTAGTCTTTCTTCTCAAGATCCATTCCATACACTCATTACTTCTCTTCTCCTTAAGTTCATTGTATATACGTCTAACATTCATTGTTACCCATGAAGCGACTCTCAGAAGATCATAATTTCTAATCACAAGCGATTAAAACGGTTGTCTTTATAAAAGGATCACGACACAGGTCCGAGGCAAATGCTGCAATAAAGATTCCTAGGGCTATGAAGGTCACAACCCAACTACATTTCATTAGGAGCCTCCTACGACACGCAGAACAGACGATATAGGAACTCTTTCCCCCCACACACAGGGATAGATGAAAAGAGGTGTTGTCAGTAATAATAATAAATATTCTATAGCCTGTTATGTGAACGGTTAGGGTATTGTCTGAAAGAAAGAAGAGTGTGAATATGAACGCAACATGGGAGAAACATTGCACACTGGGAAGTCATAGCATGTACTCTATACTCCAATTGGCGCAAATGCGCGAACTGGTAATCTAAATCGCTTCCAATAGCGAATACCTCTCTCTCTCGTCTCTATCTCTCTCTCTCTATATATAGTAATATTTACTATATATATATATAATATATTATATATTATTAATATAAGTATTAGCACTATATAATTATATATATATATATATATATCATAATTATAATTATTATAAAAGTTCACATATAATATAATATATATATACTATACATATATAATATAATATAAGTACACCCGTAATGATAGATATATATAATTACATATTATATATTATTTTATTATTATATAGTTATCATATATTTATCATAATATATATATATACTTATACGTATATATAAATTATATATATAAATCTATTATATATAACCTATATAGTATATCATCATAAATATATTATGAAACAGCCAATAGATATTTTAATAAACAGGAAAGGGAATCATCGCATCTGGATCTGCGAAAATGTGACAAATTTAAATATTCGCATATCGCTGGATGTGAAAATTAGCAAAACATCCTCATGACATATCGCGCGAATATTTTAAACACCATCTGAACAACCGATACTTCTAACCCCACTTTTTTAATATATATATTAATATATATAAATATATTATTTATATATATTATAATGTAATACTATATATAATATCTATTATATTATATAATATAATATATAATAATATACTATATTCAGAAATATACTCATTATCAGTATATATATATATATCTGGCCTATACATATACAGTATATATAATATATTATATATTCTCTTTTATCCTCATATAGTACTGAGATAATTATTATATATATAGATATATAATACGTAATATATAAGTACTTAAGTATATATATATATATATAATATATATATATATGATTAGTATATATGTGGAGAGTTTGTAGTTATCTCTTTTTCTTGTTCCTCCACTGCACACAATTTCGATTGAGGTTTTTTTTATTTTGAGGTTATCCTCTAATGAGGCTCCTTTTACATTTAGAAATTAAATATTACAGCTTTGGAGCCTATGCTCTCCTTGCTGTTGGAAATCAGCATCTTTCGCCACCAGGAAGCTTTTTCCTTTGTTACACTTTGTGTAGGACAGTGGCGAAACCAGCAAGTGGAGTAAGTCGCTAGAACTGGTCTTTTATAGTTACCTCTTTAATATGAAAGATGAAACAACTCTGATATTTTTTGGTTCTTTATCAAGATTTACATCCGGAATATATTCAACATCTTTGTTGAAATGCTTACGAGTATATAGAAAAAATTTTATACAATAAAAAATATTTGTATATTAAGTCTCGTTGCCAACGAGATCTGTGCAATAATATCACTAAATTAGATATTGCGATTTTAGAATTTCGGCAGGGCATATCCGCTATATTAGTCAGGAATCTTTTACAATGGAACAAAAGATCAGACGGAGTATATTACACAATATAAGCAATATAACAAAATAGTATTATAAAAACAAAACATTCTAAATAAACAAAATTAGTATTACTAATACTTTGAATTACACTCTTTAAAGAAACAATAAATTTACAGAATATAAGTACAGAAAAAGTATTACTTCGATGAGGAGAGCTTTGAAGTGCTTTCTCTTCACTTTCTTTGATTCTCTCGTGTTTTCTCTTTGATTTTCTATCGATAGAGGAAACTTTTTTTTTACGTTACATATAGATATAATTGAAAACACTATATATAATATATAGATATAATACAGAACTATAAATAATAAAATTGAGTAAAGTGAATAGATATAAAATATATAATTTATAATACAATAATATACAATAACAGATATAATATATACTAATAATAATCACATATATATGATATAAATTGGCTCAGTCAGCTCCGACGCTCTCTTCATATGAAGGCAAACATCACTATCCGAATTCAAAGAAACTCTTCAGAAGATATGAAAGCTTTGAATTGATTGAACTCTCATGGATAGCGATTTAGAAGGGGAAGTAATGAACTTCATAAGAAGAATACCAACTTGAATAATAGATTAATACAATGATAGTGGGATGAGGTCTCATGTAGAGAACACAATCACTTATATGAATGGCTAACGTTTGTTTACCGACTCAAGTATATTATTATTTTATATATATTAATTATTATATATAATAATATATATATATATTTAATATATATATATAATATATATTATATATATAATATATATTAGTTACTTTCTATGTTTGTTATATAATAGTTGAAATATGCCTTGATGTTATATATATACTATTATATAATATATTATATATATATATATATTATATTATATATAATATATATATATATAGTACTAGTGAGTATAATATCATTAGCATTAGGTGTATTGATCTTGCATTGTATTGTGTTCGTAACTACGAATACAATTATATATGATTGGTGATTCATTATTCAGGTTATCCATACAGATAGTAGCAAAGTGGTATGAATAAAAGGTGGCCAACTATGATGATAGAACGTGAATCATATACATACAAAATGGAAAATATACATCTGAAGATGTATTCTGTAGAGTCTTCTGTTAGAAGAAATAAATAGATTCAATTAGATGTCGACTGAACAATAGTTACACGTGTATACGAGGACTGGTAAAGTATGGGATATTAAAGCTGGTGAATGCGACTATATTCATTTTCCATATTTTTGACAGTTGCTATGAGGTATATCTCGTTATTTAAAATTCTAATGGTACTAGAGTGTGCATGACTAAAAATAATTCAAGTTAAACTCATGACTCTTAGACCCTGGGACCAGATTAACCAATGTGACTTAGTTCTTCGTTTTACTGGTCTGATTAGGACTTAGTTTTTTTTTCTCTTTTATATTGCCTTCCTGCTTGTGAAACTGCACGGTTCAAAGAACCATGGTTTGTAGGTCTGCTTTCTATTCCCAGGGAGACAGTATATGTAGAGAAGGTAGTTCGTTTGCATCCTCTTCTTGTATTTTCCCTTTTCAATACTATAATCTATGATAAGAACTTAAATTCTAGTGATGTAAAATAAACTATGAGCTAAACGTATAAAAAATAAAAATTAAAATATAAAAATTCATTTGTAACGAAAAAAAATAAAGGAAAACTAATTACAAATTGTAGTTTTAAATTATGTAAACCTATTTTTTTGGATATTGAAATATATATATATATACAATGGCGGCTCGTGTAAACTTGCCATGGAGGGGCTTGTTGGCTTTATATCTATATATATAATATATATATAGATACCTATATAATATATATCTTAATATATTATTATATATATATCTATATATAATACTATCTCGTATAACTCTAGCCTATATACGTATATATATTATTTATATATTATATAAAACAATCTAGTAAAATAGATTTTTTTTAATAATTTATGTGTGCATTTGAAGAAATACTTTTTTTTTTTATTCATATCGTATGCTATTTGATTCGAAAGATTGTTGTGATATCAAAGGGAATATTAAAAGAATCTATTATCGTTTTTAATATCTCTGTTGGGAGAGGTTAAAAGATTACCCTCAACGACTTATTACACTAATATTTATAATATCGGTAATTGTAGTGCAATAAATGTATAGGAACTTTTTTTTTTATTATCTGATTTACATGATTTCGAAGAAACATTCTGTATTAAAGCAAAGCCTAAAAATAAAAATTGTATTTGAAGGGTGTCAGAAATTAGAAAAGTAACGAAAAAATGTCAACTGCTCTGGCTTGATCTAGGATTTGGAGTTCTCTCTCTCTCTCTCTCTCTCCTCTCTCTTTACACTCTTCAATACGAAAATAATTTAAAAATCTTC
>JABUQX010022474.1:0-45148 GCA_015478945.1 Trachelipus rathkii | reverse complement strand
GACAATAAATTTATAAAACCTGTCTATAATCAATAACAGGAACCAAATCAAAAACTGTAAATACATAAGCAAAAGTTTATAACACTAAACTAACATAAAACATATGTCTTGAAATAAAAAATATATCAAACTGTAAATAATGTGTTAGCTCGAATTTTAAAACTCAATAAATCAGATAAATCAGGTAAAATTCGACCACCAACCCACTTCCCATGCCTCCCCCATTCGAATTTTGATCTATTTAATATATTGATTCAGTGTCACATTTCTGATATCAATTTCGGATAAACATAAACACAAAATAAATAAGTCAATTATATAACAAACCATACGAGGTTATATGCTAACCGTAACAACTTAACATCAAATAATACTAACATAACAATAATCCTGAACTAAGATCAATATACAAATGATCAAATACACCATAACACACCTTATATTAGAATAAAAACTAATATTCATAAACAAAGTTCCGCACTTAACGACGGTAAAGTACCTAACACGTCATACAAAACCTTACCATATTCACCACTTTTAGCTAATAAATCTCTAACATATCAATTTAATTTACATTAACAATCATATTTAAACAAAAAATTTAAGCACATATAAATATAAAACTTAGAATCTAAACTTTTAATTTACAGAAACTGTATCAAAAATTTTTAAACATCAAACTTCGTACATATTTAACAATATTCATTCATAAGCATCGTCTACAGATATCTAATCCCCACACATTGACTTAGCAACATACCAAATTTTATCAAATCACATAGCATAATGAATAACAAATTTATTCTGGCATAACATTAAAAATAAGTTCTTGAAATAAAAATATCACAAGTTACATGCGTAAGAATTTAAAACAGAAAGGTAAATCAGAAATCAGAAATCAAACACCCCTCCATCAGATTCCCTATCCACTCCGCACTCATGATCTATGAAACTATTAATTCATAAGTCATATTTCGAGTATCTATTTTGTATAACATAACATAAAAAACTAAAATCTAATTATAAATATCAAAATACTGACCTATGAATATATGATTATGCAACAAAGTTTTAGGCATCAATAAAGCATAAACATATGATACCTGAACAAAGGACAAAAAATATAATAAGACAAATGCAAACCTTAACAATACCCCTGCTTATGAATAATCCGCTAACAACCTGAAAAATTCCTATACCTTACTCAAAGTAAATATTAACAGTCATACAATATCATTATGTTTTCCCACTTTTCACGCATATCAGCAACAGATAAAGCAGTATTATCTAACAAAATCCTTAACAAAGTGACGAAACTCATCAAGATAACAGACATACCTGAACTATGAAATGACACTCTATCACTCAAATTGGTCAACGGTTGTCGGTATAACTATGCATTGAAACTAGGTAATAAACGTAAGACCATTAGCGAAATTTATGGGGCAACCTAACATACGCAATCAAAATAAACTATATCTAGCTCACGTTTCTAACAATCACCGACATTTAACACAGGTAATATCTTTCAAGAACTCATCAACTTCTCCAACACTCAGCTAGTTAATTTCACTATTTCATAGTAAATATTTAACTTAACGTATCTACCGCTTACGAATAAACCATATTTCATTAACCCGAATAATGTACTAGAAGCTACACATCACCTCCGTGGAAACGGAGTAGGTGAAGAGCTCAATTTCTCACCTCCAAAGCTCTACAGATGGCAGACCATGCACTGCCTATAAAAAAAAAAAAGAGAGTAAGAGACGGGACAAAGAATACTCCTTTATTATTGACAATAGCAAGAAAAAGAAAAAATAGTGAATTCAATCTATAAATTTATATTATATATATTATATATAATATATATAATAATATAATATATAATATTATATATAATTATATATAATATATAATAATATAGTATAATAATATATCATAATATAATATATATATATATAATTAGAATATATACATATAATATATATATATATATGATATCTATATATAATTAATATATATTATAATATACTTACTATATATTCATGTATATATAATATATACTAATAAACAATATAATATATGATATGTAATATATACTATATATATTTCTCTTATATAATAATAATATAGATAAGGATATTTCATTATAATATATAATATATAATACAATATATCTAATAATATATTAAAGTGGTGTTTTCAAGACTCTATAGACTCTGAAGTCCTTTTAAAGTATTTAACATTTTAATCTTTGTAAAAAAGCGATATTTTTTTATTTTTTAATTTCCGCTGTAAAAATGTCTCCTTATTATAAAATTATATGTAAGTTTGATACTGATATATCTTTCTCTTACATGTCACTCTCTAAAACAGGTGGAATAGTTTATATGTTAACGTATAAGTTTAATATTGTAATGAATAATAAATATTTAAATAATAATATATATAAATATTCATCTGATATATAATTATATGATATTATATATATATATTATCACTATATTTCTTTTCCGATTAGCGCCACACGCAAACGGACCGAATAAAAAAAAAAAAGTCACACGGAAGCCATCTATGAATACATTAAAATAGATGTTTTGGGTCGAAATGAAAATTTTTCATCTGAAACCTGACTGACCTAACTCATCCTAACCTACCTACCTAACTTAACCTAATCCTAACCTAATTTTAACATACTAAGAAGTTCAACTAAAAAAAATAAAAAAATCTTTCCTTATCATAAACATCAAACTCTGTTTGGACAATAGAATTCTCTTACAGCTTTCATTTTGATATGTAAATTCCCTATCCGTGTGTGGCATTAATAACTTGTCCACATATATACATACATATAATAATATATACTAAATATATATATATATATATAATAATATAATATATTAAATAATATATAGATATATATATATATACTATAAGAATATTACATATATATATATATATATTAATATTATGTTAATCCAGTTTAAACCACAAATATCTCAATCACATATCTCAAGAAACTACAAATAGCTAACGGGCGAAAAGAATACATTCTGCGGATTGCTGTGTCCAATTTGTAATGCGGGGAAAAAAAATCTCAAAAATCAAAAAATTATCAGCAATAGAAATAAATTTTGAAATCCGGTAAAATTTAATAGGAAAATTATAAAAAAAAAAAAAAAAAAAAAAATTATTATTTAATAATATATATCTAATAATGATAAAAGCCTATTTAGAACCCTTCTTAATTGTTCACTCGTATAAAATACAATAACTTTTTTATTAAATTTTGCTTGTTTTAAAACTAAAGAATACCCCAAGTATATACCGAACCGATGCAGAGAGTCGGAGTCTCTCGCCTTCCGGTGAATACGCTAGTAGACTCAAACTCCCTTCCGGGCAAGGTCTCCGTAACCCCCGCCTTTGTATATTGGCTGATCCGCGTTCCGCCGCCCCTCTCCTATTGTATGACAGTCCCCCCTGTTTCCCCGTCGCCAGCCCCCTACATGGCCAGTGTAATTACATTACAAATAAAAATATACTATTATATAATATATAAATAATAATATATATTAAATTATAATAATATAATATATAATATATATAATAAAATATATAGTAATTATATATATATGAATATAATAATATATAATATAATATATAATATACTATAATATATATATATAATAGTAATATAATATAATATATGTAACTATACATATATACTACCAGTACCATACAAACGAACACCTATAAATATACTAACCATAAATACTACTATATTTATAGTATATATATATATGATATAATATATTATATATACTAATATGTACCCCTTCTCCTAAAAAAAAAATAGCCAACTATATTATTTTAGTTATTATTTTTAATATTTTAATTTTTTTTTTGACAATCTTGTTAATCGAAAATTTTACAAGGATTCCAAAAATTACTCCTTTTCGCTGTAGACTATATGGTACGTTTTTGAAAGATATGAATTATTTTTTTACAGTTTCCGCAAATAAACTATTACCAGGAATTCCAACAATAGTATTCCTTTATCCTGAGAGCTAATTGTAATTTATGCAGATATGATTGACAATATGTGGTTTAAACTGGATTTTAATAAACTAATATACATCATTACGCCACTGGACGCGAGCAGAATATTATATATATATAATAGCTATATATATATATATAATATATTAATAGAATATATTAATATATTAATATAATATATTTAATATATAATATACTATATATACTATATATAAATATAATATATTAGAATCGTGTCCGAAATAGTTGACAAAAAGCCGAATAATCAATACGAATTTCGGCTAAAGAATATAATCGGCCAATATCCGAAATATCTCGGCCGATTAATCACGTACGCTATTCGGCGAAATATTATTACAAAGTTCCGTCATCCATGATAGGAGAAAATAGAGAAAACTCTTAACATAATACAAATAATTAAACAAAAAAGTAATAACTATTTCTTACCTTACATAGCTATGAACCGACGGGCCCCCGCCCGCCAACCCCGGCATTTAGCGACATCGGCACCCGGCAAAAATCAGGAAAAAACGGCGTTTCTACCGGAGTTAACTGATAAATCTTACACTAAATAAATAGCAAGGTTAAAATCAAACAAAATAAAAAAAATAATTTAAAGCCATTACTTAATTTTTTTAAATAATGCAAAATATTATAAAACAACCTAATATAACAAATTATTTAGGTATTTACTATGATTCAAATTAAAAATTGAGAGCCAAATTATACTTTTTATCCGATTTTTAACATATTAAAAAAGGTATTTCGAAATTGGATATAGCTATCACACGACGAAATCAGAAATAAATATATTGACTAAAATATTAATGTATTTATTTATTTAAAATAAAATATCTTCATATAAAAATCAAATATTCGAAATCTCTTTTCAAAATTATATACTGTATAGAATATAAATATTATATATATATATATTTATATATATATAATTAATATATATAAATATAATTATATATAATATATATAATAATATATATATATATTACTATATATAAATATAATATTACACTATAATATATCTATATATATATATAATATATAGACTTATAATTATATATATATTACATATATATAAACTTTAGAAGGAAGCCCTGGATCTCTTTTTAGTGTTATGCTTACTTGTCACTATCGATCTTTATTACCATATAGTACATCAATTAATAACCATTTATTAACGACACTTTTTATTAATGAAAAGAAATTGAAAAAAGGAAAGCTTAATTTTGATTAAACGCATGAATTAAATCAGCTAAGACTGGATATCTTTTTGACTTGATTTCATACAGTTCAAGTTGTGTTTCAGTAGATACTGCATTTTCTTCATGGTGTTGTATAGAAAATTTTGATGTATTTTCTAGATATTCATTTTGTATAAAATTCATCTTAACTTTCAACCGAGATGTATGCTTATTTGTATGTTACAATTTATAAATTCAAAAATCATGTTTTAGCGATGTTTCGTTGTGATTAATCTCTATCATCTTATATTGTTTAGATCAGAGTAGGCCTGTGTTACGCCTATGACTTGTAAAAGCTGAATTTTGTAGCCTTGTGATGTCATCTTGCATGTTTGACATTTTTCTTCTTAATTTTCTTGGTTTCACCTATATATTTTTTATTGCAAGTATATGATAATGATCATATAACACGCCCCTAAGATTGTTATTATTTCTTATGTACTCGTTTGAATATATGATTAATACGGATACCATAGTTATTCAATTACAACTATAATTCTTTCATTATTAATGGATCAAATATACAAACAACTATCGCCTGAGTAAATGGATCCCCTCTGTCTCCACATACTCAAGACATCAATATGAACATAAACAGAAAATATTTTATTCAATAATATTTACCCCACCCTTATTAAAACAATAGTTATAATGAGATTAAGAATATGCTAGATGACATTTTGTCTCCCCCTCACAACACCAACCCTAATATGTCCTAAAGCTATATTAAACATACTAATTCATCCTTCCAATTCAGTATACGACTAGAAAATAGGCCTTCTCAACTAGTACTACTAGTCCTTCCTCATACCTAATCACATGGAATTAACCAATGCACTTGCAATTACTATATAGAGAAACTCAACATATCGCACCAACTAATACATTGGCTACTAATCATTTCCCAAACACACAAATTAAGCTGTTCTAGTCTATTCTCTATTTCTCTGCCTTTCGTATCTGTTCCCCCTCTTTTAGCACAGGAAACTAAATACATCACCTAATACTTCAATCAACTTCACTATCTGAGTATTCATCACAAAAGCATTTAACAAAGCAAAAAAAGAGGTACTTATAGCACCTTCCCGAAAAATAGAAACACCTCCTTTTTACCAATTAGTCAATTACATTATTATTACGTTAAAACAAATATTACCAAAAAATATTACCCTCATATCATCCAAATAACAATCACCTTAAAAAAACCATTTCCAAAACCTCCAAAACGAAAAGCAAAAATCTCCCCCAAAACGTGATGAATTCACATCCACTGCAATACATGCAATTAAAAATAATTATATAGGGAAACCATAATTGCAAAGAAGAAAATAAATCAACCATACAGATGACCTGGCAACAAGACAGCATTAAATTCAGCTTTAAACACTCATAGGCTGTAAACACATGCCCACATTCTAATCGAATTTCAACAATATAAAGATAGATCTAAAAATATCAAATACACACGAACCATCGCATAAAATCATGAATCCTTTTGACATTTAATAATAAGTAACAACCTAAAATATCAGCATCCGGTGAAAGTCTTTAAGATTAGATATTTATCACAACAATGAATATTTGAAAAACATCAAAATTATATTCAACAACACAATGCAAGAAAAAAGCAGACCAACGAACAGAAACACTTGTAACATGATGAAGATCAGAAAAAATACCAGTCCCTTAGCCTGAAAGACTAGGATCTCGACGTAAGTCAGGACGAAAATTAGCTTCCTTTTATAAATTTTATTTCATTAGAAAAAAGTTCGTTAACAATGTTTTTAATTTGTGGTACATTATAGTAATAAAATGATAGTGGACAGTAAAGCGATTATAATACTAAAAAAAGAATCCAAGGGCTTCCCTCTAGAAAAAATAAAATATATCACTATACAGACAAAATGAATGTAGTATCGTTAGAATATATTACGTTATTATAATATATAATATATATATAATATATTATATATATATAATATATATATATATACTATATATATAATATAGTATAATACATGATATATATATTATATATATAATATAATTAATATATAGGGCAAAGTATATTGCAAAATTAACAGCACAATAAATTCTTAATAATATCCATTTCATATCTCTAAAACTACAATAGCTACAGTCGAAAAGGATATATCATTTTGGAATCTGAAAATTTGGATATGAAATGTAAAAAATAAAACAATAAAAAAATTATGTTAAATAATTTATAAGTAATATGATTAGAAGACAGCACTATATTAGAGACCTTTTTATACCGCCACGCATGGCAGGAGTCTGGGATATCTCTCCGCTTTCCGTGGAACACGGTAGTACTAATCCCCCCCTCGAGAGAGGTCTCCGAACCCTTACTTTGGTATTTTTGCTGAGCGGGGTTCCTTCCGCCCATCACCCACGGTAAATGGAACACTCCCCCGTTCCCGTCTGCTCGAGCCCCATAATTGCCGTAGTCTTACATTACAAATAATAAATAATAATATATATTATATAATATAACTATAAGATATCATATATATATATATATATATATATATATAATTATTATATTAATAATAATATAATATTATGTCCCTGCTCCTAAAAAAAAAATAGCCAATATTTTTTTATTTATTATTTTTTTTTTTTTTAATTTTTCCTTAACTAAAATTTTACAAGGATTCCAAATGTATTCCTTTTCGCTGTAGCTGTGTTTTTTTTTTTTTTTTTCTTTCTTTTTTTATTTTTAATTATATTATAACATTTCACGCTACTAAAATTGACCAAGCATTCCAGCACATGATATCTTTCCCTGTAGCTAATTGTAGTTTTTGAGATATCTGATTTGGAATAAAAATAATATTTTGCTGTTAATGAAATATCTTAAACCATATAATATAATATATTATATATATATATAATAACATATAGATATATATAAAATATATATATAATTTATATATATATAATATAGTATATAATATATATATATATATATATAAAATATATATATTAAATTTATATAGATAAAATATATTTAATACAACTTATTCTTCTAGAAATCAAATTATTTTCTAAAAAATTTCTTCGAAAATAATTTATTAATTGGAATTAATTATTTCATTTATTTCCTCTTTATATTTAAATTATAATTAATTGAATATTATATTATTTTCATCCTAAGTTTAAGACCTTCATGTATTTGACTTAACATTTCTTAAATCTTACTAACCCCGGGCCCCGGCCCGGCTCCCGCTAAATGAGAGCACCCCGCCCCCGCCCCGCACAAATTACCCGCCCGGTCGGTCACCTACCTAAGCAAAACCATACACATATAAATAATTTTCAAAGAAAATGAAAAGTTTAACAGTTTAAAGAATATTAAACTTAAACTTACATTTGTGAATTAATTCTAAGCGTTAATAATGACAGACTACATTAGCAGTTCTTCCCATTTTCAGGGGGGATAATCCTATATTCTTGTGGCTTCATAAATATTTCCATCCGTGACCAAAATATCTTTCACTTCGACTGATAATAGCCCAAGCATCTCACAAAACCCATCTATCAAAATTAATAAAACTTAATGTTACTTCTTTTTCTCACACCAATTGACAAGAATATCATTGTCTTCACCTGCAAAAGTAACAACTATATATTTGATTTAGTAATCTTATGTAATCCATATGTAGCCTTTTAACTTTATGTTACAAGAATCACATCGTCAGAGAATGGGACTTTCTTTTTTTTCACTCTCACTTCTTTTCTGTATGACGATTTTGATGCCGCAATTTCATTTCTAAAAACAATCCATTAAAGAAGTGAAAAAGGAACCTTCGCTTCACTTTCCCACACTACGTGAATCATCGTCAGCAAGAAGATAAGGATCTAAATTTTCAATGCATTCTTTCCATGTTCATCAACGACAATATTTTTTCACTGATTCATCCTGATTCAATGGTGAAAAATTATCGCTTGATAGCAAGATCTAAGAAAGTAAGCTACACACCAAATTATATTCACATAATATTAGGAAATCTTTTTTTTCTACTGATTTCTAAGTCTTCAACGATAATATATCCCACTGAAGAGCTTTTGCTATTATATAGCCTATTTAACAAATACATTTATTGCTAAAAATGAAGAAATCTCTTAGCTTTACTTCATGTTTTACTGCTTCTTGTTTTAGTGATGTTGTCACATGGCTCAGTCATAAATATTTTGCCACTGAAAAAAAATCATCAACATTTTTTCACATTCACCAGCGTATATGGCTAGGGGAACGTTTTTGTTCAAAGACAATCTTTTAAGCATCATCTTAATATGCTATTCCATACGTGTAGAAACGTCTTGATTATGTTTATGCTGAGGTTTTCATTCAGTCTTATCTGTAAAGTATTATAGTTTGCAGCAGCCTTGCTGGAAATGTGGAAATGGAGAGTGAATGCTTCTGCAAGTAATCAAAATATGCTTTAACAGACTTATCTGACATAATATTGATCGTGAATACATAGCTGCAACATGTGAAACTAAACACATGAAATTATTAGCAAGCACACTCTCCCTAATAATTACAAAGCTACCAATGTGTGGTTTACCATTATACCGTATCATAAAATGATTTCATTTTTGGATATATTGACAAAAATGTCAATGGCCCTTTATAGGATCTGACAAATGACAAAATATTTCCCATAAGTTGGCTACAAATTGGATATATATTTTATATTTTTGGAAAATAAGTTTCTAACAAATTATAAATTATAAAATTTGAAATTAACTTTCAAACCAAATGTAGCGTAATTTATTGTTATAAAGCTCAATATTCGGCCCGAATAGTTCGGCAAAAGCGGAATACCGAATATTCGGTTTTGACCGAAATAGCGCCGAATACACGCAATACTTAACGAATATGGCCACACTCCCTAAATAATTATATAATATATAATAATATACGATATATATAATATATATATATATTATAGATATATGATATATATATATAATATATATATATTTATATATACATATATATAATTAATATATTTATATAATATATTTAAATTATATAATACATGAATATAATTTATTTTTAATTAGTAAACCGTTTTCTATTTAATATTTCAAGGTACTCTTTTTTTTCTTTATAATTCCTAAATAGTAATATTTTTATTATTTTATTTTTATTAAATATTCATTGTTATACAAATATTATTTATTATTATAGATCATAACATACCATTTATAAACAATTAGGATTTATAAGATAATTTCTATTACTCTAAAGATTCACACAGATATATAATCGCCATTGCTTGGCACGATATTATCATATTTTTAAGTTAAGCGTATTTAAATACCTAATCTTTCCTTTTTCTTTTCAATTTTGCATAATCTATATATTTATTATGTAATCATTTCATTTATTTGACCACTTCTACAAAAAAAATTAAGAGGAATATACCAAACATATAAATGCAAAAAAATAAAGATCGTTTCTAAAACAGGGTTCAACACTAAAAATTTTGAATATTATGTTCCTCGTAACAATTTCTTCTATACATAGATCGCAAACCCTTTTTTCAGCTCAAAATCAGGGTACCCAGGAACTGTATATCATTTAAGGTTTGACCAGGATATTGATATTTTTTGTATTAATTAATAATCTATTATCAATATATTATTTTGCAATATTATCTCAGTTCATACATTAAATTAATTGAAAATTTAAACTAAATTGTAATCATCATGGATATGGAATTAAAAAAAAAATAATAAATTTTTCATCTTTATAAATATTCCAAAAACTTATTCCCATAGCCGTCCAAAGCAATCCTTTTTTATTTTTTCAAAAGAAATAACATTCATATTAATACCAAAAAATAAAACTAAATTAAAAGACTACATTAAACCTAGGTGAATAGCGTCCACTTAATCACAAAAGTTGTAAATGATTTAGGTTAACTTTTGCTTCTCAAGCATAGAATTTTTGATTATAATATAATCATCTTCTTCATTAAAGCCTTCAAGTTTAACATCTTCTCTGCCTCTTCAATTTATTTGTGTATGGATAATTTCTTTTTTCAACCTTTTAATTCTCTTCTTTTATCTTTATGTATTTTGGATAGTCCGTAGATATATCCTTCATCCTCTTACATCTTGTCAATAATATTGGAATGATGAGGAACTTATGAATACTTTCATGAGATCTTATACATTGTGCACACATCTTTCTATTGAGAAATCAGACTGTGTTTTATTTCAGATTCTCCACTAAAATGCCTAATAATAGAAAACCTCCTTCCCACTGTCGCATCTTTCCATGCAATAAAATATCAGTCACTAATTACATAATTTTGCCACAATTCGCATACTTGCATTCTTCCAAGGTGCCTATAAGAAGAAAAAAACTCATCTAGTCTCTTAGAAGGACATTTACCATCCAAAAAAATATTTTGAATTTTAATCAAGGAGATGAGCTTCACTGCAAAGTAGCAGTATATAGTCTTTCTTCTCGAACACAGAATCGTGATTCCAGTTATTGAGTGCTACAATTCACTCTCTAGCAATAACATCAAATCTATGTTTCCCTTGTTCTGGCTGATGAAAAACAATATACATAGATTCCAATTATGAGACATTAGACTAGGCTTTTTACTTACAGAGGAAATTCTTCTAATATTATTCATGCATTTTGATTGCACAGTATGGGCATTCAAATTTTCAAGGTAAATCTAATGCAAAAAACTTAGTCTGCTTGTACTTGTGAGCAGCCATTTTAACTGGACTTAAAAATCTCTGCCATAATATTAAGTATCCAGACATTTAAAATCTTGACAGAAATGAAACCAAAGTTATTCCGTATTGAACGTCCAATACCACATGTCGTAAAAGTTAAGCGTTTTTTTGCTTGAAGTCATTTTATAAATAAAATAATAAAATACCTTCAACTGCACAAAAATCAAAAATCACTTTCGTCAAACCTCAAAAAAAAAAAACAAAAAAAAAACACCCAAAAAAGATAATATATTATCTCAAAAAGAAAAAAATATAAACAGATTAAGTCATATCATACAGTCTAAAACACATCAATATATACCAAATCACCTTCAATCGAAAGAATGAACTTGGAACACAACCTCTACGAACAGATAGGAAGAATAGTAAGGTAATAGATAACTAAAAATAGAAAAGGAAACAGAGCATAGAAGTAATATTTATGGGGGAAGTCATATCCTCGGCTCCATACCTTCATTCAACTTCATCAAATAACACTCTCATTCCACAATTATACCGTTCCAAAAAGAATACTATCAAAATAATATTACGGTCCATGGATCATTCTTCAATATGTTCGAAAATTTTAAATTTCCCTGATTTTTTGCGAATTCCCACTACTTTCAGATATTTTAATAACACAGAAAAACGATATTTGCCAGTAAAGAAAGTATAACCCTGTTAAACATGTCATAATCAATCCTAAGATTATATATAATATATATAATTATATATAGATATAATATATAAATATATATATTAATAATAATAATATATATTAATATATATATATACTATATATAATATATATATATATATATATATATATATATATATATATATATAATATTATAATTTTAATATATATTATATGTAAATCCAGTTAAAACCACAAATATCTTCAATCCATAATCTCAAAAACACAATACTACAGGAAAAGGAAAATTTTGGGAACCTAGTAAAAATTTTATGCAAGAACGTAAAAAAAAAAAAAAAAAAAAAAAAAAAATCTCAAAAACTACAATGAACTACAGCGAAAAATGATGTAAAATTTTTGAGAGATAATCTTTTAGTAAGAATTTATAAAAAAAAATGTTAAAAATAAAACAAATAAAATCTAAGTATAAAAATAAATATTGGTAATTTGTTAATTTGAGATCTATCTAATAGATATATATCTAATATTATAATCAGATAATTATTATATACTTATATATATAGTATATATATAAATAATATAATATATATAATATAATATATATATTATATAATATATATAATATATAATACTTAATATATACTTTGCTTCAGCATTCACAGATATTACACCGACAAATGAGGAGGCTCGAGCCGAACGTGAAAACACAGGAAGGGAGACGTTTTCCAACCCCGATAGGAGGCGGAGAAACCCCCGCGACCCCCAAATACCAAAGAGTGGGGGTTCCGGATACCCTCCCCGGAGGTAATTATACCTAACCCCGTATTCCCCGAAGGCAATAAATACTACACCAAAGGAAAGTTGTGGTACTATTGCATATGCTTTTATTTGTCATACAACATTAAATTAAGCATCATCTCTTGCTTTGATTATTGTAAACCACCTGATGACTGGAATGAAGCATATGCGCTGTGACTCTTTCCTAAAAAGGTAGTAAAGGGGATTTGGGAAAATAATGGTCAGTTTAACATCCTTAAAATTCGAATTGAGAAACATTTATCAAATAATGATATATTGCATTACAACCCAAAACCCCGGGTTCTTATGTTATGTCCTGGTATTATTCATCTTTGTAAATATGGATGGAGTATGGAAAGAATATGGAGTTGCGGTGGAGAGATGATGTTGCGATATCGATGAAAGATGTAAGACTGAGTAGGAGGGTTGAACCTTATTATAGCATGGACTAAGATAATGGATTTTGTGCTTGAGCTGAATCTCGAATAGAAGGCTTTTAGAGGATTGGTAGCAAGAGATTTTGAAGATGATCTACCTATGATGTAAACAAAAAAGAAAAGGTTTCCCGCGACAAGTAAAAACGTATGAGACTGTGCGCTGTGGACATGTCTATTCCCCGGGTGAAGTATTTTAGATGCACTGACCCCTGAGAAACAGAAGTCGGTTCTGCAGTTCAATTTGATAGTTGGATGATAGGATAACGGATGATGCAGCTGTGTAGAGGAAAAAGTTTTCGAATGGCGGAGGGTAGCTAGTGCAAAATTAATCGTTGGAGTGGATGTTAAAGGAGAACTAAAGGACTTTGAGTTGCCCCGCTTAGGTTTACATGAGGGTGTGGTACCCCGTTTAAGTGTATAGTAGTGAGACTTTGGTCTGAAAAAAGAGGCATAGATCTAAAGTACCAATCGTGTTTCCGATCGGAACCAATTCTTAGGGCCGTGTTTAGGCTGCTGCCGAGAATTGACCTTCCAACTTCAGATGAAGCATATCTAGGGTTGTGGGTGTTGGAGCGAACAGCATGGATAAATGACGGCAGAAAATTAACATAAAAGTATTTCATAGATAGGTTTGACCTGTGAAAAGGATGCGATGATAGTCGCGTCTGCAGTTAAGCGAATGTCATAGTGCTGTGGTGTTTTGGGGAATCCGACCGGTGGGGACCGAAGAAAAAAATGGATTGAGTCAGTAACGAGCCTGGGGAGAGAAGAATGTGAGTTCGAGCAGAGGCGAGAAAGACGAAAGTGCGATAGATAGGATTAATGGCTCAGGACTTTTTTAAGCGTATGGTTGTGCACCTAAGCCAAGGACTGAACCTCAACATGCACGAAGATGCGCCATAGTCGAGTGAGGGGCCTCCGATGCCGTGAGTTTTGGACGTGAGATGTCTGACTTAGCTGACGCAGTTCCTAACAATTAGACTTCTTGACCAGTCTTAGAAGAAGCCATGATAATATATATATCTATATATATTATATTAATATATATATTATATATATTATATATATAATATTATATATAATTATAATAAATAAATTATATATATATTATTATATATTTAATGACAATGGATGCCCTTGTAAATATAACAAATAATAAATAAAATAAATGCAATAGAAATTTAATCCAGTTGGATCTATATTTGCCATATATTATATATATATATATATAATATATTATATTATAATAATATATATAATATATATTAATATATATATATAATAATACTATTATTATAATAGCTATATTATATATTATAATATATATATTTATGATATATAATATAATATATCATTATATATATATTTATTATAAGCTGTTAATGTATATATAAAAAATTACATTAATACTAAAAATTAAATAATATATGAATTTGTAAGGTATTTTATCGCAATTATGTTTTTAAACTGTACGAATAAATAGGTTATGCGCAAACTGTTGGCAGACCTTCATTTAGTTGAAAAAAATTTTATTGAGCGAAATTAGCGATTGGGATAAGCTGACTGGCACGAATGCAGAAATAGTTGCGGAATGTCGGAATTCGCATAGCGACAGCCGCAAAGAAAAAGTTGCGACAATTGGCGGAAATTGCAATAGCGGCTGACGAAGTAGAAAACAGTTTCGGAATTGCGAACGTGCGGAAATTCCAACAAAGTCTAGGAAATTGCGAATGGCGGACTAAAAAAAAGTTGCGGGTGATATATATTATATATAGTATATAATATATATTATATATATATATCTATATATATTATATATATATTAATATATATTATATATATATAAATATATTATATATATATATATATATATATTTAATAAATATATATTATTATATATATATTTAAAAAAAATTCAATGTAAGTGCTCGCCGTATTATCATAAAAGAATTTAAGCAACTTAAGAATGCCAAATAGCAACATCCTTCAAACAGTTTTATCTCTAAATTCAGCACACACACACGACAATCCGCTATTCATCACACCGAAAGTCCCTTTTCGTTAATTTAATTGAACATAAATTTTAGTTTTTCAATTTTACTTACATCTTTTAAAATTTTGATTCTGATGATATTTCAAGTTTCATCTCTGGCCATTTTGCGCAA
Organism: Trachelipus rathkii; assembly: GCA_015478945.1. NCBI lineage: Eukaryota > Metazoa > Arthropoda > Malacostraca > Isopoda > Trachelipodidae > Trachelipus > Trachelipus rathkii. The sequence continues at coordinate 28,998 of JABUQX010022474.1, read as the reverse complement.
GAAATAAGATTTTTTGCGTAATCATTAATGAAATTCGTAAACAAGTGATCGTTTCACTATAAATTAAGGCGTGCTAAGCACGAGAAGCACGAGTATAGGAGTCGCCTTCTGTAATATAATATATACATATATATATTTTATATAATTATATATATATAATTATAATATATATATATATATATATATATATATCACAATATGCACAGAATTGATACTTTAAATATACACAAAATATATAAACTGAAATACTATGAATAAAAAAATATAAAGATTACTATATATAATTATATAATTATGATGGGACGATTCCAAAATTAATCTCCGATGATGCCGATTCCGATTCCGATACCAGTCAAAAGAGCCCGATTACCCGAATTCCGAATTCCGATTCAGGATTCCGATCCCAGATCTTCTTATATATATAATATAGATATTATTATATATATATAAATATATATATATATATATATATATTATATAATATTATATAATATAATAGAATATATATATACATATTATATTTATATATATATATATATTAATATATATATTAATATATATATATATATAATATATAATATATATATAATATATATATAAATATATATATATATATATATATATATATATATATATATATAACTTATATATAAAATAAAGATTAAATTTAATAATAAATATAAAATCACTATAATAATATAATTATTATATATATATATATATTAAATATATATATATATATATACTATATATAATATATATATAATCAATAGAAAAAAAATACTATATTTTTTTTTTTTTTTTTTTTTTTTTTTTTTGTGCAAAGATTGGTTGAAAAAAGTACCTTTATTATATTGGTCATAATGTATGAATATCTTAGGAAGGTGTCGCGCCTTGTTCCCTTCGCTCGTGCACGGAAAATAAAAATAAAGAGAGAAAAGAGAGGAATGGCTTTAAAAATCTTACAATAAATGAGCAATTTTGTCATTTTTTCTGTTTAAAACAGTTTATATTCTTTAATTGAATAAAAGTAAAATCTGACAGCAAAAATTGTTATTAAAGTATTTGATAGTTGAATAGGATGACCTTCTTAATTGTAACGCAAAAATAAATTTTTCCGTTTGCTGAGTGGACTCGAATTTTTCAGGAGAATATATTGATCCTCTAATTTGAAGTCTTTCACTTTCACGGAAAAGGGGGGGCGGTATTAAATTCTGCAAGGACAGCCCAAATGTGAAGTACCTCTTTATTTCGATGACCACATTGTCAAGGACTTTCTGATATTTTAAAAGGTTTCCTATTTAAAAATTGGCGATTTCTACTTTTAGTATGTAAATCTTTCAATGTATTTGGAGTTCTCCTTGGTGGTGAGTGTTTTTTGTTTTTAAATGTTTTTTCTCTTTAAATTCCGTAAAAACAAGCTTTCAAAGACTGAAGTCATAAACAACTATTTATCTTCAGTACTCACTTTTTTGCCCTATTTCTTTTGATAATGAGAAGAACTGAATGATTGGTTTAAAGTTAGTAGAAACCTGGTTTTCCTTTCCTTGTATAACAACATCATATCTTGCGTTCACATCCATTGAGCTTAAGAATATCTTCCACTTTTTTATTGTTTATTCATCCTCAAGGAATGTAGTTTTAAAACATGGATCAAGATAGGTAAGCAAGCCACAGAAATCTTATCAAGTAAAGTAAATGCTTTATTGAATCTATTTTCTTACTGAATTTTTCCATGCTGATTCTGTAGACCCAAGTCCCTGAATATTATTCTGACTCTTTAAAAAAAAACTGCAAACCACTTTCATATTTAGGATTAATTGCCGATGCCAATACAAAACTTAAGAGTAAAAAAATTTGTGAAATCAACAATTGAGGCAGAAGCGATTGCGTTTAGCATCGTTAGTATCCAAGTAGCTCCAATTGTAATTACAAGCCTACAAGATAAATTAGTTTCCTGCTCACCTACCCGAGTTTCAACGTCAATCATACATTATCAATAAACATATTACATCAACATGACTAACAAACCCTTGCAAAATGTGCCTCACCATGACTGTTGACAATTCCTAACATGATATGTCTTAGGCTTACGTAAAGTCGCGCCGCTCCCAAATCCAGTTCTTTAATTATATTGTTAAGGAAGAACTGAAATTAAAAATCAAGACGCAGACTTCGTCATGTTTGAAAATATCATAAAGAGTCGAAAAATTATTTTCAGATTGTATACCAACAGACATCGGGTCAAGATCCGTTAAGGATTATTGCCGATCTCCAGATTCCGATTCCATCCTGAAAAACAAGCCGATTCTCTCGATTCCGCAGTTTAACCCACACTATATTATACTATAGTATATATATGATATATATATATTATATATATAATATAATATATATAATTTATATATATATAATAGATATTTATATATATATATTACTATATATATAAATAATATATATATATAATTATATTATATATAATTTATATATAGATATATATATAATAATTTATATAATATATATTATAAGTATATATATAAATTAATACTATATATATATATTATATATTACATAATATATTATATATACTATATGAATGGTAAAGTACTTACAGCCCACCACGACCGGGAGCTCGATCAAAAAAAAATTTTCCATCAGGTAGCATCTATGATACCATTTAAATAGATGTTTCTAGGTCCGAAATGAAAAGTTTATATTCCTACCTACCTGACCTGACCTGACCTAAATAACTTAACTAACGCTACCTAACTAACCTACCTAACTAAACCTACCTAACCTAACCTAACCACACTAAACTAAATAACTCCACACATCATGTTCGCCCCTAGATACAAGTAAAAAAAAAAAAAAAAAATTCATTCGACCCTGAGAAAACATCTATTTACTGTATTATAGTGCTACCTTGAAAATTTTTTTTTTGATTCGAAGGCTCCGTTTCCGGTGGGCTTAGAACTTCTTCCTATTACTAATACTATTATATATAATATATATAGATAATATATATTACAAATGTAGATACTATATATATATATAATATATATATACTATATATAATTAATATATGGTATATTTATTTTTAAATATATATATATTATATATTATATATATATAAGTATATATATATATAATATATATATTATATAGATTTATAATATATATATTTATTATATATATTATATTATTATATAGCTATATATATATTAATAATATATGATAATATATATTACTAATATATCATTATAAATCTGCATTTTTAAGGAACACAATCACTAGCCCAAAAATGGGCTGGAGTGTTCAGCAGTGAGACTAATAAGCTCAGATTCTCAGAAAATCTTCCATATAAACTTAAACTATTCTAATTTCAGATTAAAATTTTAAAATTTAATTAAAGATTAACCTTCAACTTCAAAAACTAGTACTGTGTCCTGATTATCTAAGTATACCTTCATTATTTATAAATAATCTAATTTTGAAAAGTTAAAATACGCAATAGGTAGTTTTAAAGGCGTTTTCCAATTTTGCATTCTGTGCTAACGCCTCGATAAGAAATTGCTAATTCCATTTCAGCACGAATTCGGGCTAAATTCGTACCGACTGTTTCACAAATAAATCTTATGATCAGCTGTTCTAATGGAGCACGTGGTTCTTGAAAAAACAAAATTAAAAAAAAATAAGTGGTTTTGATTACAAACTATATGATTCAACCGTCTTGTCGACTGAGTTTATCCGATTCTGGGAAGAGAAATTAGATTTAACAGCTAATTTCGAGAATTAAAACATTCAACAAATCAACGAACTACTACGCGCGCAATTTATTAGAGTGCGTTTAGGAATTTTAGCACTTTTTGCTAACAAAATTAGGAAAAATGCTTAAAAAGTCGTTCCGATTATGTCAAGTTATAAATTAATATAAATCGATCGAGTTAGTTTACACAAAGTTTTTCGGATACAAAATTAAAAAAAATAACAAATGGTTTATCACAAAAAATTTATCAACTTATCTGTAGATGGACGTTTAATCGATTTTTGGAAAGAAATTAAAATTAAATAAATCTGTCATGAATGAAAGACATTCATTCAAGATCCAACGCACTTCTAGCGCCGCAAATTATTTGTATACTTTTTCCGTTGTGCATTTTCTAAAACTTCGGTAAGCACGGGAAAGAGAAACCTAACAGAATTTAGGAATTTACTAACGTTTCGATGTAAAGGAAAGTTTGCTAAAATTGACATAATCGAACGACTTTAGCATTTTCTTAACATTCGTTAGCAAAAGTTGCGAAAATCGAAAACGCGCTTTACATGAAAATTGCTCTTCCGACTACTAGGCCTTACTTTTCTTGCTCTTGTGATAATCATCGACCTCCTATCCCTCCTCGCTCTTCCTCAGCTCAGACAAATATCCCCCATCATCACATAACGCCCTGATAAATATATCACACATTTTGCTTAAATTGATTTTTATGATAAAGAAAATTATATTATGCTAGAAGTAAAAAAAACAAATTCGGTGATTCGATACTGAAAATAAAAATATCGATACTATCCGATATATCGGGCTGAAATATCATCGATATTTTTCGATACTATCGAAAAGAATATTAATATCGATATATCTCAGTTTAAACGGTAGTTGGGCGACAGGCCAAGTCATTCCTCCTTCGCAAGTCTAACTTAGAGTGGGTAAACCATTTTGCATAACTTGTGTCACCAACTGATGAACCTTATCTTAGTTCTAAGATATCATTTCTATTCCTTCTAGAAACATTATTTCTCTTTCATTAAAATATTTTGTAAGTGTGTCTCTTCGTAATACCTGGACTGTAGAATATTCTTCCAATGAATCTGTAATTGATTTACTTCTAGGAGGATGGCTGGTTTGAGATTTCATTTTTTTCCTTCTAATACATGGTTGAGCGAATTGATAGGACTTCTGATTTTAAGTTCTATTTAACTGCAACACAAATTCTGATTTGAACTTGATTTCTACATATTGTGTTACAAAGAAAAAAAAAAAAACTTGCCTTATAATGGGGATTAAGTAAGTTGCAATAGTGTATGAAGGTCATTAATTTTCCACAGAACCAAAGCATTTTTATAGGCTCTAGTTTTTATCTTAATTTTCCATTCTTTTTTAAACCTCATCACTTCATTTGAACGGAATAGTTAAAATGACTTCCTTAGCGTAGAGATTAAATGGTAGTAAATATCAGAGACAGAAGCTGGTTAGGGGCCTATAATTTTTTTGCATCCCTAATCTCAATAGTGACTCTGTTCTGCTCAAATTATTTTGAACTTGCTGTGGAAAATCATGAGTTCAATTACACAGTTGAGTCCGCAGTCCCATGTCTCTCAATTTTAAAGTTTCATTCAGATTCCCTTTAAGCTTTTTTATTATATAATTCTTACAAATATCGACACATCTCTATGATATTACAGAGACCAATAAATTTTCATAGTAAACATGGACAGGTGACCAGGGGACATAATAAGGAAAATCCTAAGAAGAACGCCAATCGCCATCCTTGATATAAGGAAAGGCATTGCAATTCCGAAGTAAATCGAGATGTTGTTAAAGCTTTGCAACGGCTATTGCCCAGAGGACGGTTGTGGAGTGTTACTGGATTGCAACAATTTAAGAAAGGTTGTTTCCCTCTTGATGCGATGGGTTGTGTTATCAACATTAATATAGTTGACGAGCCCAATTCGCGCCGCGTTTACTTTAGTTTAGTAGTACTGTAAGGTTAGATGGCCATAAGGTGTGACCCACTAAAACTCTAGTTATATAATTGCATTTCGGCATGTAGGTATCAGATATACCTAAATAGATATATATATGATATATAATAATATATTATATCATATATATATATATATATATATATATAATATATATATAATTTATATATAATATTATATATAATATATATATACTATATATATATATAGATATATCATATCAATTCAGTTTGACCATCAAGCCAGATAAAGTATATATACTATAGTATATAGTACATATTGACAAGCCCGTCCGATATTAGCGAATTTGCAATGAGCAGTGTCGTGTTGACTGGGACAGTCTCGACTAGGCCTCATGTGGCTCTCGTTGTCTCCTATACTTCCTTAACTATCTTAATACCAAAGCCGCGAACTGCAGATGCTTGATCTTTACACATGTTACACTGTCATCACTAAACTATATATATAGTGCTGCTTACCCGAGAAAAGCGGCCCCACCTCATTTCCATTGTAAAAAAGGCCCACCGCTGTATTCCGTAATATGATGGTGTAAGCGGAAACAAATTGTGGACCTATTATAACACCACTGGGTATGACATGGATTTAAACGTGTTACTAATGTCGTCAAATTCGATTTTTTGAATTTTGGGGAAATTTTTGAAATTTTTCAAAAATTTCGCCTACTTTTTGACATGCGTGAAAAAACCATTCTTCCGGTACTTTCCGCACATACTGCAATTAAAAGAAACTCTAGAAATCTATATTAGGTTATTGAATAAATTATGTTAGTGATCCCACTGCACAAAAGGGTAAGACCCACACAAATTTCACAGCAAATTTGGTGCACCAGACCAATCAAACATCGCACAAGGGATAGCCATCGAAAAAGACTATCAAAAAGGGCCAATGTGGTAGACAAAAAAACCAAGCCCCCACTCTTTATCCTTTGGCATATGCAAAATTCAGCCTTAGTATGTGTTATAAAACCGTAACAACCATGTGATAACTGTTATTTTTGTTATTTGAGATAATTGTTCCAACTACAACAATATTTTCGTATGCTACTCACAAAGGCCTTTTTCCATAAACACTCGTAAAAAAGGGCCCATCTTTATTTTAACCTCTGTTGTAGTTATATGAATAATTATCAATATAGCAGAGTTATCAAGATTGGATCCCATCTTGGACTTTCTTCTGGACTTAATTAAGGACAATTGTGTGTAGTGTTCTATTTATTATATTTTTATTTATTAAAAAAAAAAAGAAAAAAAAAAAATAAAAAAAAAAAAAATAATAAACAACTTTCTATTCAATATTAGCTCACAAACAAACCTTAAATCAACAAAGATAATCAAGCTTATCAAAAAAAATTAATGCATGAGGAGTTGACCCAAATGGATGATTTTTGAAAAAAAAATTAGGAAATTTACCTTTTTTATTTTATTATTCTTTTTCTATTTTACTTTCAACAAACACAACGAAACACACATTACTTGCACTATTTAGTCACCACAAAACGCTATAAATAACAAGATTAAATAACCTAAAAGAACCAAAAAATTAACTATAGCAAGAGTTAAAAGGGTAGGGCCCTTTTTGTCATCACATGGGCCTTTTTTGCAAAAAGCGGGCTTTTTTTTTTTTTTTTTTCACTTCGAGTCTAAATAATTTTTTACAATTTTTAAGCAAAACAAAAAACTTTTTATGTGGTAACATACATAGGATCTGCAAGTTTAAGAAACTTATTTTAAACACTCATTATGTTAAATACGTTTAGCTATTAGTGCAAAATTTTAAAAGTACTGCAGTTTTTTAGGTAACAGTACTATACTAATATAAATATTATACTATTTATCTATATAATATATATATTATATAGTAATATATATATATATATATATTATATATATATATAATAAGATATATATATATATATATTATAAATATAATATATTAATATATATATTGTAGTTGAGCGTACTTGTTAGTCCTCTCAAGCCTATACGGAAACTATATCCACTTACTACTATCTAGTCATACGATCTTTATACTCGTTTTTCAGGAGAGAGTATATAAGGTGAGGAATATAACTTTGGTCAGAAGGGACTGATTGGTAGTGTTCGTATATTGTATTTGAGGATTCTAGTGAGCGTCTCATGATTGCCCAAGATGGTGACGTATCACGGACGCTTGTTTAGCCTCGCTCGATATCACGCCTATCACCCTTCGTTTGTAGTTGCTGGGCTTCCATCTTACGGATATAGCTCTTGCTGAAAGTTTAAGTCACTTTACTAGACACGTCTGCTCAATTCAACGAACCTATACCTCTCTCCAAGCTCAGAGAAACGAAATATTGTGAACCGATCGCATAAATGAGCGGCTTTCTCTCCACGATACCCCAACACCTTAGACCTACTAATATTATTTCAACTATGCCGACAACCCAGATCTTAGTTCTAGCAGATCGAGTTAACTAATATTTCTTTCATTTTATTTGACTAGAAAATATATAAAAACAAATAATTTCAAGTGGATTCAACCGCCCGATGTTACTATTTGTGGCGAACGAGAACCTACCAATACGAGCTACAATGTTAGAGATGATGCGGGCAAGGTTGTTTTGAAAGCGATACTATTTTATTAAAGATGAAGAATGCAAGACAGTAGTCCTAGATTTGATGTCCAATTAATTAAATAATGTTAAATTAATATATATATATAAATAATAATGCTCATATTTATTTTGATCAATTAATCAAAAGACATTTGATAAATGAGAAACAGCTATATCTCTTTTATCTTTATAAAATTGACGGCTTATTTAAATCATTTTAAACACAGTTACATATTCACACTCTAATGAAAGATCTCCTGTATTTTACATGTATACTATATATACTATATATAATAACTACAATATATATGATAAATAGTATTTATTATATTTATCTATAATAATATATAGTACTGCATAGGACTTACTTAAACGTAGTATATATATTAAAATTAATGTAATTCTTATCTCCTCTTAGAAAAGAAGTTCATCATATATTATCCACACCTACATCCTCAACCCTGAATACGCACTAAAGACCCAAATAGAAAACCAAGGGATAATGCGCCGTGTATCCAGAATGAGTCTCAGATCAGAAAAATATAACCTTCTTGTTTCTGCGTATGGTCTGTATCATAATGAACAAAACAACACCTTTAATAAATAATATCTTCCCTGGGACATTATAACACACTACCGCCACCTACCCATATTTGCCCGTTACCGCAAAAAATGTTCCATGATTATAATCTTCACACCAGACAAAACAATAAGCAAATTAACACAATGTATACAGTACTGGATCTACACAAAGTGATAAGCCTTAATGCAATTGAAGAAACCATATCACATCGTAATTTGTACAACAAGAATCGCCGATTCAGCAAGTTAGAGAAAGCAAAAACCCACCCAAACTCGATATCAACTTCCATATGTATTTATCTAGTACACTATATATATTATATATATCTCCCTAGCAAATTACTAATTTATATATACTATAATCTCTACCTAAAATATATATATTTTGAACATATTTGTTGTTTTGTGTGATAATTGTTATACGTTCACCCGATTCCATAACCCATACTAATATAATAAATAGCAAATACTATATATCATACCTATATCAACAAACCTAACAGACCTTAACATCCTCACCGAACCAAATATCAATCTACTCTGTACTAATTCCGATCCCATTCAGATCCAATGCTCCTCACAGTACAAAGTCACATCAACAAGCTTTATTGACACTTTGATCTACAATTAGAGTATTCAAAAATTTCTTTCATATCCCCCTAGAAAATCACGGACAAAAAATGCCTATCAATTAACTTTTATCTAACTGTTATTAAGTATCACAAAAACGAACTCTCCACCACACAATAATTCAGAACAGCGATCCAAGGGCATTCTCCTCTTTTTCCTCTTCAAACCTTTTCACAGCCCTTGCCTATCCTGACCCACCAATCTTTCACCAAAGCTTATCACATTTGCAATGAATATAGCTCATTTTACCCACAGTCCAGAGTAACATATAACCTCATCAACCAAGATATTATCACAAGTTAAAACTTGGTAGCTACCACAGAATGCCGGCCTTTCCTCAGTCCCATCACTCACAGACCACCGACGCCACCTTTCACCCACCCAATTAGTTTTCCTGGGAACAGCATCCTCCCCCTAAGATACAAAAACCCAAAATCAATATTAGGTCTTACCTATAGCAACACACATTGGACGTTTCATCCCACCGTCGACCCAAAACATCTAACAACAAGAAACTAAACACCCTCCGGAACCCATTTCCCAACACAACTTTAGGTGACAGGAAACACACCCTATACCAACACTTAATAACAACTTCCTCCAAGAACAAAATATAAAGACTATGGTTCCCCCGACTGTCAAAATCCTACTTTAAAAAAATTACAAAAATCGCACAAAACACCCCTGTAGAATATGCACTGGATCACTATCACTACTCCATCAACAATTACACGACGAGATGTACCATCCTTCCTTATCTGACACCCGCACCTGGAGATGGTGGGGACTGAATTCTACTACCAAAAAACCTTAAATCCAACCCACCAATGTGCCACCAAATATTCTCCAACCCCTCCTGACAACAGCAACTAACATATCCCACCCTCCCACCAGCTTAAATTCCTAAATGATATCTAAACATTTATTCCCCTGCCCTCCCAATGGCTACATGGCTTACCACATAATCCATACACAACTACCAAAAACTATACTTACAAAAGCCGCCCCAAGTAACCAATTTTACTAAAACATCCCCCTCCCCCTAAAAAATTTCCCCTATAGAAGCAAAACGACTTATCACAGAAGAGGCCACAATTGACTCCCCGGAAGCAGATCCGGCTCGCCAACCCAAAACTTCTAATATATTATAGATTTCAAACGTAGCCAATGTTTACCTCCCACTATCACCAAGATAGTCACATTACCCAGGACTAAATGAGAGCACTCCTTGCAGACTTGCTCTTGCTTCTCGCATGCCCCTATTGCCAACCTTTCTCAATAACTTCCATTCTCGACTGGAACCCGCCAAGGCGGTGGCGCGCCTCTCCTGGAGCAGTTGACCCTTCCATCTGAGGTGGAGCCAGGGGGCCGAAAGTATAATATATATTATAGTATATTTAAATATTTTATTTAATATAAAATATGCTATTACGAATAATATATATTTATAATTTTTATTATTATTAAAGATAGTTATTCCAAAAAATATATATTAAATTTGATATATCACGGTATATATATATACTAATTATATATATATATATTATATCATATATATATATAAAGTACTACTACTTATATAATCTATAAAATATATATATATAATAGTATAATATATATATATTATATATATATAAGTATATTATATATATAATATATATATATATATATAATAGTATATAATATAAGTATATATATATATATTATATATGATTTGTCAGGCAAGGTTACAATAAATAGAGAGGTCTTGTTAACATATTAACGGTAAAGTTGTAAAGGTAAGCTGTGAACCTCTTCCTCTCATCATTCTAGAAATTCTACCATATATTTTTCACAAGTACCAGCAGATTTCTTGCAGTTAATTTATTAATTTATTCAACCTTAGTCTGAAAGGATACAAACAAACCAATCAAATCTTTTCTGTGAAACTTCAAACTGTGAAATATCATCAACCCTCACAGCTAGGGATACTATTAGGATATTAAAAATATTTGCCAACTCTTATGTCTGAATTAACTACTCCTTTAACTATCTTAATTTGTAATTGGACAAGTTTTTATATTTTTCTTAAAATTGGTAAAATCTCCAAAATTTCCTCAAGTTCTAATTACAGTTCCTTATAAATTAATTTCACATTCCCCTTTACTATTTCTTATTAAGCGATTTAGTTCACTCCTATTCCTAACTCTCCTTTAAGTTTCTAAGTTCAGTTTCTAGGGTTGCAGAGCCGAGCCAGAGCCTTAAGGTTTTAAGTTGGGGCCTGAGTCACAAAGCTTTGGATGGAGCTGGAGCCTGAGAATAACAATATTTTGAGGTAGAGTTAGCCTAGCCTAGAGCCTACTACATTTGGAGTAGGCAAAAAACAAAAAAAAATCACCTGTTCCACAACTCTTTCAATTTTCCTGCTCCTTTGTAACTCCCTAGTTTTTGGATTTTTGTTCATTTTCCTTTCATTTTTCCATATTTTTTTTTTTTTTTTTTTTTTAAGTTTGACACTATGTATTGCCTCCATATGTGTACATCTCTTTTTCACAGTTAGCAAAGGGCACTCCAAGACCTTCATCTTCGTGCGACATCAGAAAGATATATTATTTATATTTCAAGTGTTCCTGCAAGTCCTAAATAGACCAATGAAAGCCCTCTCTTGATGTCATTCCTCTATAACCACTCTGAATTGGTTTTCTTTCAAAAAGGTTTCATGACATTTGGTTCAGGCCGGGATGACTTGAACAAAGCAGAGACCACCACATTAATATGAGTCACTTTGAGAGACCACTTTGTGTTTGATTCAAGGATAAGGCCAGTGTCTTTGGGGCAGGAAAAACCTTGAGGACCCCTATGGAACCATATCTCTTATGAAAGATCCTTGAACCATTACTCCAAATTGATGGACAGCAGTAGTGTTTAGTTTCTCTTGTGGGGTGGGGTATGGAGTTGTCTGTGAGTGTATCACCACCGTTGGGGGGTTTCATGTTTTTGGTTAGTCAGAAGAGGCATGATTTTTTAGTACTCAGAAAGCAATTTTCGAATTGCTGACTTTAGAGCACACACATCTGAAAGATTCCCCGTAATACCCCACCCCAACAAGAGAAACGTAAAACAGTGACTAGTTGATCATAGTTTCGGTCGGTTTCCCCACACCAGTGTCGTCAAAGACTTCTGTCAAGCTTGATAGTCCAGGATCACAAATAGACGATGCAACCGTGAAAACGCATCCCAACCATTGCACAATCATGATACTTCTCATGCTGCTATTTTCTCTTCCTGGTTTTACCAGAAAACATATGTTTTCCATTGTTTATATTTCCACGTTTATTTCCTTCTTTTCCAAATCTCACTGGGTTAATAACTTTCACTTGCAATTGCATCAGAATATGCACTATTTTTGATCCAGAGAAAGGTCTGGAGATCGCTTTTGCACTAAAAGGCTGCATCAAAGTTTGTCATCACTAAAAAGTGACATATGACATATTCAAGATACGATACCTTAATTAGTTTAACTTCAGATTATTCGCAAAGCTTTAAGTGTCGTGTAATCAAAACTAATCATATGAATCCTCTCGTTAATGACCTCAACCAGCTCAAGGGAAATTTTCATTGGAAATTTCTAGATTTTAGCAAGAAAAGTTTGGAGAAAATATACAGTATAGCTTTTTTTTTTTTTTTTTTTCTTTTTTTTTGATCATTATATGAATATTTTTGTAGTATATAATCATAAATTAAATAGAGAAACTTTCAAGTCATTTTAATCTGCACCTGTCGACCAGAGAAATGTCTAGAACTTATCGTACTGATTTCCTAGTCTATCATTATTAACACAGAATTATTTGAAGGTGGATTCCAAGATTTGGCTGGTTGAGATCACTTGGATTTTTGTCAATTTGAGCACTTAAATCCAGTCACCAGTGTAGCACAATTTTAGAGTAGAGTTATTAGTCTGAAGTTGTTCCCTATATCTAGGATTGACTCCATAATTTTTGTTGGTAATACCTCTTAAGGTATAAGCAAACACAATGTCATAGAGGCTTTATAAAAATTTATTTTAATCAAAATCAACATTTAAGTGATTATCATTATCATTATTTTATCATTTTCCCGAGGATCACTGTATTCCACACCCTTCCACTGTATTCATCTGTTTTTTTTCGGCTGAACTGATAGCGGTATCATTGGCGGTGAGCAGAATCAGTACTATCAGCCCTGAGGGTAACTCTACCATCTTTTCTGATTCTAGAAGCGCGCTTCATGCGTTGCTTGACCGATCAACTCGAAACCCTTCTGGTTCCTCTGCCATTCAAAAAGCCCCACCAATGCTTGTTTCCGTGTGACGATTCACGGCATTAGATACCGTAGCGCTATCACTTCCCATGTTCAATGTTCCTGGAGGAAATGAACAAGCCGATAGTGAGGCCAAACAAGCGGCAATACACTGCGTGTTGAGTGCTCAATACCTTCCCCCTACTGATTTCTCCATCTCTGTATGTCGGGGTTTCCTCTTTGGCTGACAAACATGTTGGGCAGAGAATGTTCGTGGCGCCAAACTATGAAACGTCAAACCCTCATTGGAAGGTCATGGTCATCTATCTAGTAAGCAAAAGAGTAGTCTCCGTGAGAGGTGGTCCGGGCTCGATGCAGTCTTGGTCCATACCACACATCACCCATGGAGGGACGATCCCTCAAATCTATCTCATTTTGGCCTCGGTCCAATTGTCCTCTTACACAGTCATTCAATGTTCTATTGTGGCAGTGCAGGCCATCTTGCCCTTAGAAGAATTCTTTCCCCTGCTGTACTCCAAGATACCTCTCCACCATCGCCTTCCTCACATTCTTTATCCGAATCTTCCCACTTTCGCAATGATCGAGTTTTTCACTTCCTGTTGGAACTCATCTTATATAAGATCTAACCTTCTCAGCCCCTCTTGATTAATAGTTTCGTTATCGTTGAGAGAATTTCCCCATGTATTAGATATACTGACACCGGGTATAGTCCACATTTCCTGTATGCTAGGGAAGGTCGTCTGTTACAGCCACTAAAAAAACACTAATCAAAAAAAAATTTATGTATGGCAGCTGCCGATTGAACTGATGTGTGTGCCGGATCGCCGGGCCGACTGTCTGATGTCGCACCGCACCCGCAGTTCTCAATTCATGGCCATGCACCGATTATGGCGCACGGTGAAGATAGCTCGGTGTGGCTGCCACGATATAGACCGACCGAAGCAAGGTGATTAAGGAGTACCAATAGTGAAACTATGGGATGGAATTAGGGTATATAGCACTAAACGGCGCAACTAGTTCCAGATTGGATAAATTAAGGGATGTGGGTAGGTGTAGAGAAGAATTGTTAATGCGATATGAACATATGTAGGAAGTTTTGTGTTGTGTGTGAAGAAAGCGTGAATGAGAGGAAAGAAACGCAGATGTATTGAGATCTTGATTCATATGGGAAAGAATGGGTGATAGTCAGGCTGGTTAAGCAGTGATTATAATAGGATAGTGATTCTGGAATTTGGAACCGCTGAGAGACCAAAGGAAAAGTGGACTTGAGTCAGAGTATAAGGAATGTTAGTTTGCAGAGCCGCGAGAAGAAGGGCATAATACGTAGTGAAGGCGGGTGGTATTGTCGCAGGGGTATGGTTTGGTGGGTCAGCCCCAGGGAACGAACTTTCCACATTGACAAGATACGCACATCACCAGGAGTGCTCATGGCAATCATAGGGTGGATTTTTTATTTATGCTTCGACGAGCTCTAATCAATGTCCTATGGTAAGGGGGGTAGGGGTGCTTTCCTATTCAACTTTAACTTCATGCTCTTCTATATTAACTCATCCTACTTCTTCTTGCATGTTAGCACCCCTACCCCACATCCAGATGGAGAGAAGGCGATGAAAACGCACAATAAAGTAGATCTACATTAATTGATTATTACATTTATTATTATATTATTATTCATTATTATTATTGATTATTTATTATGTAATTACTTGCCTCTTTCAGCTATAAAACTTAAGTAATATATATATTATATATATAATAATTAGAATATATAGAATATATTATATATATAATATAATATATTTATATAATATATATAATACTTATATATATAATATTTATTATAATAATTATGCTAGGGGTGTGTAGAAGGTATTACGATCTGATTAAAATGAGGAAATAAAAGAAGATGTGTTGATGGTGTTGTTGGGTCAATGTGGAAAAGATGAAAGATGAGTCGGTGTTTAAGCCGAATGACTGTAGTGGCGAGTGTGGGAATCGAACGCGCTGGTGAGATCGAAGAAAGAGAGGAATTGAGTCAGTAACGAAATGTCTGGGAGAGAGAATGCGAGATTTGGCCGCAGAGCCAGAGAATAAATAGGTGCATAAATTAGAGTGGATGGCGAGGGTTTCTAGCGGGATGGTCTTGTGGCCCATGGCACCAAAGAGATACCCTACATTTGGACACTTACCAATGGTCCCCGTCCGCCGGTCCCCCCGTTGAAGACTCTATGCGGTGGATTTCTGACTGGATAGTCTCTTACTATTAACGACAAGGGCAGGTAAGCGGGCCTTTCTTTTCGACTTTTGTCATTCTTCTCTTATGCTTTTCTTTTCCGACTGCATGTACGCATTACTCCAGTTTGCGGAAAAGACGGTAGCATGAAGAAGAATAATATATATAGATAATAGTATATATATATATTATATAGATATAATATATAACTATATATATATATATAATTATAAATATATTAGTACTATAATATAATTATATATATACTAATATATATATATATATATATATAGTATATTATATATATATATATTCACCTGATTAGTGAATTAAAGCTGTTGAATGAGTTTTTACAATTTAATTAGTAGTTTTGGTTATTTTTTTCAATTCTCTTTACTACTTGATCACAATGGAAGGGTTTAATTTGTTAGCTTTTAGTGAGTGTAATGGGGTGTTTGGGGTGGAGTGGTGTGGAGAGGTAGTGGTGGCGAATTGATAAATTTAATTTCACCATCTCTATTCAGCTGCTCGTTGGTCCCCCCTCCCCGCAGAACTGGAGAGTGAACAATTTAATTCGATTAATACGAATACTGCCTGTAATATTACAGATATATCGAAGCGAAGGTAGATACGTTGCATCGTGTGTGAGTTGATGGGTGCGTGCAAAAAAGGAATAGAGTTTTAGGGCGTATAGTCATAGATAAGGACGGGGAAGTGATGGTTTAGAGTGAGGGGGGAAGAACAGTTCAAGCAATGGCTAAATCTGACATTGGTATAGATGAAATTACTCGTGGAATGATCAAGAACCCGCTTGTAAACGACAAGAAGACGGTGGCAATTAGACGCCGGCTTCCATAATATAGGGTGGACCAAAGGCGCCTTCAGAAATCCAACAAACAAGATAGAACCTAAAACCCGAGAAAAGCTCAAATCCCAAAAGTTCTCCAAAAACATACCACAACCAACTATTTACCAGCAAACAGCAGGTATCAAAGATCAGTGAAACAGTAAAGAGAAGGTATAGTTCCTCAGGGATGGAGCGAGAACAGTAATAGTACCCTTATTGTAAGGTTAAGGGGAATAAGGGGAACTGTCAGAAATTATGATGGGAATGTTTATTGAGTTTGTAGGGCAAGACTACTTAATGCTTGGGTATTTTCAGTTCGAATAGAGTGCGCGCCGCAGTGACTGAAGGACTTGATTGGTGAAGAACAAAGATTGCGTTTAGGTGTGGTAGAGGGTAGGTGGATTCAAATTTTCATTGAATGACAACTTTTATTGACCTGAGAAATTGTCGGCGAGAAGTAAGAATTAACTTGTATTTGTTTATTGCTTTGATGCTACAGAGCTATTGTGGATAACGATTTAATAGGAAATGCCCGTATGAGTGTACGTAATGTATCGAGTGGTAGGGTGGTACGGCTTGCTGAGAATCAAAGCTATTTATGATCGGATAGTGAAGGTGCTTAAAGTAAATGTCGTGCAAACAGTGATTGGTAAATATTAATAGCGGAGTATGATGAGGGGATCTGTTCATATCCCCGTTTGGTTATTCATTGTTTATGGAAATGGTTTATAAGAAGTTACGGAGATGGGGAAAGCAGATGGTGGGCAGGAAATGGATCTTGAACTGGAGGTGGCAGTTGGAGGAGTGCCCTACCTATTATTTGAGGATTGTTTGGTTTCGTAGAATCTGAAGAGAGCTTTGAGAGGAGATTAGTGAAAAAAGGAAAAAGGGAAAAAAGGGAAAGGGGAACCAGGGTGTGTAAAAAGGAGGGGTATGATACGTAAACGTAGGATAAGTAAGGTTATGGTTGTGAAGTGAGGACAGTCCTCTGTCTGTGAATTATGTATAGATGGTGAGCAGCTGCGAAAGTTTCTGAGTTAAATATTGTCAGGATACCATATTGGCAATGGAAAAAGAACCGGACTCGAGTGTGCAGCAGTTGTAGTAGGAAACAGTTGTGGAATGGCAGAGCGTGGCTGTTGGCCAATTGAAATCGTGGGTGGACCGTATAAGGCACTACAGTCTTGAGTGCGCTTAGCGGTCTTCATGAGGTATGTTGATTTAACCTGTGTTTAGTAGAGAGTGACAACATATGGTCTGGAATAAGATGTATAAAGATTTAAAGTCAACGTTTTTGTCAGATGAACAGTCCTTTAGGGCGTGCGTACGGGCTGAAAAGATTAATAACATGAGCGCATAACTATTCACACATTACGTCACCGCAAACGTTTTGTGTTAAAAAGAGAATAAAGAAAGTACGAGAGACGTTGAGCTTATGAAGGATGAATGACAGTCGGACTGTTATAGTGGGTTGAGTGTGTTGGGAAACTCGAGCGGCTGTGAGGACCGAAGGGAAAAGGTGCGAAGAATTACTCAGTGAACGAATTCTGAAGGATTATTAGGTAGTGAGTCTTAGCAGAGCCGAGACATAAAGGGGCAATAATAGGAGGTGAAATGGAGGGGATTTCTGTAGATCGGGGGTATGGTTGGGCTCACCTGGGCCTGGATGAACCCTACACGTTGACGAACATAATCCAATAGTGAGGGTCCGTCCGCGGTCGCCCGTGAAGATCGTTAGGGTGACTTCTGACTGCGACGGTTATCACTAATAGCATAGAGGCGTAAGAGAGGCCGGGTAGGCTTGGGCTTTCTTTCGACTTGTCATATTTTCTACTATTTCTCTTTTCTGAGCATGTCCACCGCGACCTTACCCCCATTTGGCGGAGGAAGGACAGGAAGGATTAAAATTAATAATGAATAATAATAATACATACTATATAATAAATAATAATCAACAATAATAAATAATAAATTAATAATACAAAATACTCTATAGTTAAATCATAAAAACTAAATTTTTACCTTTTCGCTCCTATAATGCTGCTAACTAGCACTTTCTCTATGATTTTAATAAAGCATATAAAATTTCTTGTGCAGGTAATAAGATTTGGCCACGATTGGGATCCTACTTGTATGAAAATGGATGAAGTTTTGTATAACATCGCCGAAAAGGTTAAGAATTTCGCCGTTATCTACTTAGTGGACATAACTGAAGTACCTGATTTTAATAAAATGTACGAATTGTACGACCCTTGTACAGTCATGTTTTTCTTTCGAAACAAACACATTATGATTGATTTGGGTACGGGTAACAATAACAAAATTAACTGGGCACTGGAAGATAAACAAGAAATGATTGATATTGTTGAAACAGTTTACAGAGGTGCCAGAAAGGGCCGTGGTCTTGTTGTATCGCCAAAAGATTATTCAACAAAATACAGATATTAATTTTGTTTCTTTCGTTACATTTTATTTTTCAAGCATATTGGAGAAAGCTCTTAATAATTGGGTGTCGAATCTGTTCTTCGAGTACTCAAGTCATGCCTTAACACAGGAAGATGGGTGAATATATCTGAATTATTTTCCTATTAATTTAATAATTGTAGGATATAATTTTACATTATAATTTCATATATTTTTAAATAAAATTAATTTTTAGAAAAATTTTCATACCCTGATGAAAGTTATTATTTCTTTATCTAACTCCTAACCTTCATTCTCCCAATGGGCTAAGTCGGCCAGTCGAAAGGAGAGCCCCCCCCCGCCAACATCTTCCCTTCATACCTTTTAAAAGTGAGAGCCCGCAGCCAAAAAATCCACCTTAAGGCTTCATCAACACCGCGGAATTGGACTCTCACCTGGTATCTCATCATCTTCCCTGCGCTGAGGCCCACAACGATTGAACCAATATATATATATATAATAATATATAATACTAAATACTTATATTAGATATAGTATAATTATATATAGTATATATATATATAGTATATTAGATATAGTATATATATATATATATATATATATATATATATATATATAAATATATATATAATATATATATATATAATATATATATCATATATAGTATCATCAACCATCTTCTTTCCCCAAGACTGGGGGTAAGGTGCGAAACAGAAAAGTCAGTACAAGAATATGATCGCCAGTCCGATAAACGAACAAGCCGCGTCTCATCCGCCCCTTTTTATACCTTATTGTAGAAAACTCGTACGCGTCAGAATAATTCACCCCTATGAGCTTCACGGATACGGCAGACGGATGCTAACTATGCAATCTTTGTCAGTGTGGTCATCCCTTGCCCAGATGGAGCCACAACGAGTACACCCTTAACAAACCCCGCCATCACTCCTATTGAATGCACTTTCTTCGTCGCCTCTGGCCCAAATCTCAGTTTTCTCTCCTCCAGCATTCCTTCACTGACTCACATTACAATCCATCTTATATATATATATATTTATATTATATATATATATATACGTATATATATATATTTATAGATATATATATATTATATATATATTATATAATATATAAAATATATAGATATATATATAAATATATATATAAATATATATATATATTATAATATATATATATTATAGTTATAATATAATATATCAGTAGTATACGATATAGCCGCCCTACCTTCTTCACCTTCCCGCCCCTTATCAGAGTGGCGCTACACCTCGCTTAAAGTACCCCGCTGCCGTCTCATGACCTCCTCACAGAACGTTTAGGGCAACGTTAATTCCAGGGTTGCTCTGGATGCTGGTTAGAGGGCAAAACTAAGGAAGAAGTGGCATACAGCAGTTTCTGGCGGCTGGTGTGATTATTTAGTGCACATATTTAAATGAGTAGTTTGCCTGTTGATGTTGATCTATTTTTGTAGCTTGTTGCAAGTTTGAGGTGGTGAGCCGCACGCTTAACTGTGCATTGACGACTGGCCTGGGCATGTGGAAGAGAGTTTAAAAATCTGGTTCTATTTCTGGTCGGGTATCATTCCAGGTATATTGCTTCCGTTTGTCGATTTTCTGTAAATATGTCTCTGTTAGGTGAGTGTATGATTTTTTTGGAATTGAGACGATCTTTCTGTGCAGTGGGATTTTAGCTAGGATCTGCTAATCGTACCTAATCGGCTGGGAAGGAGTTGATTCTAGGAATCTGGAAAAGTGGAGAATTAGACACAGTGCGAGGTTGAAGTGTTGTGGGTGTCCTGGGTTTTAGCGTTAAAATTGGTTCCAACTCTAGGTTGTCCTATCAGGTAAATACCTTTGTTTCGTCGCTTTCAAAGTGTGTGAGGTGTTGTACAGTGTAGCCTGTATATAACGTCCTGATGCACTTGTTGGTTGGTGTGAATCTCTCACTTTTCCCTTAGTGAAAAAAGTGGGATGCCATATCTGTGTGAAACCTAGTTCATGAATGAGGCGGATGATATTGTTTGTAGTGTGGAGTGGACTAATCCGTTGTATTTTTGATGTCAGTGCCTGCCATGGTTTTTAGAACATTTAGTCTTTCTAGTTTTATGCTAATTGTTGTAATGTTTTCTATGCGTTTTGTGAAAGTTATGTGCTAGAGCTTCGTAGAATTTATTGGGTGTTTTGTTCAATTGGATACGTATGTGATGAGATTTGGTTGCTACGCTCCCGAGTTGCGCTGGTCTAAGTCGGTCATTAGTAGTGGAATTAGAGGACATTATTTACGTAAAACAGATGTACTGATTGTAGTATTGGGTTAAATATGTGTTGTGTTGATCTGCTGTGACATATAGGTATGACAAGAGTAGTACAGGCGATATATTGCTTCTGGGGTACTCGTTCTTTAAAATGTAACCTGCGAGTTTCTTGTTTTTAATATGTTTTTCTGAGTGCATTCTTCCCGATAGGAAGTTTGAATAACATTATACAAAATATAAATCCTAGTGGGTGATAGCTCATGGATTTTATATTGTGCTGTATTAGAATGTGTCTGGGACTGTGTCGAACGAAAATGTTTATGTCGATGTTATGACAGTTAAGTTTTATTTGGTCTGAAATTTAAGCCCGTCTAAATTATTGGTAGTAATGTTTGTTGAGATTGTTGTGGTGAGTGTTTTAGTTGGAAGCCAGTTGGAATATTGTTGGATTGTATGGTTTATTTTCTAGTCAGTCTTATAGCTTTTTCCTTAGCAGGTACGAAGGGGAGATTAGTTTTAGTTTGAATTTGGGCGGATAGGAAGGATTGAGGTCCTGGTTAACGTGGAAGTGAGTATGTGCTTCGTGTCCCAGGAGAAGGAAATGGGGGATGGAAATGTGAAGAGGAATGTGGGGCAGAGTGGCGAGAAAAGATTAAGGCCACATAAAATGCCTAGCAGTTTATGGTAAAATTGTTTGAAAATGATTGAAAGGCTGAACGGTTTACTAGAAAAAATGGTGAATCATTGATTGAAAGTACCTAGTAGGAAATTAGATTTTTAGGAAATTGCCTATATTCTTGCAGTCCCTAAGGTTTATATTTAATAATTTAAGGCCTGTCTACGTTATCTGGTGCGAAACCTAAGTGAAGGAAACTTTATTATGTGCACGTCTTGAGATATTTGTGCAAATTTATACACTATATTAGTAGGGTATAATATTGGGTATAATCAAGGGGTGAGTGCCCGATGATATTGAAAGTATAGTAGTTACGTGGTAAAGGTTATATGATTACTTTGAAGGGGTAGTAAATGTTATGAATATGCTATATAGTGTGGATATTAGTATTATATAGTATAAGTTGATATATACTAGATATGGCGTGTTATGTATTATATTCAATATAGAGTGAGTACTATAAGTAGGGTATAAGTTGATATATGTTTATATTACTAATTATATATAATATATATATATATATAATACTATTATATATATATTTACAGAGCCCTTCTTAAACCGCTGGGCAAACTAGGCAAATGCCTTAGGGCGGCAGAATATGAGGCCAGTCCCTAAGTTGGCTAGAACACGCAAGCAGAACAACGACAGCAAAAAGAAAAAAAAAAGACATAGTTATTATGGCAATATATATCATATAGGGAGCATATACATATGAAAAATATGTAGCATCAAAAATATAATATGATATAATAATATATATATATAATATATATATATATATATATATAGTATATATATATATATATAATTATATATATGTATATATTATATATATATATATATATATATATATATATATATATATACTATATTATATATTATATATATATATATAGTATACGTATATATATATATATTATATTATATATTATATATATATATAGCTATATATATTACAAAAGGATGTATAGTGACAGGCAAGCTCTATTCAAGATAGGGGGTGTTACACGCCTCAGAAGGTTTCACAACTTAAACGCAAGATTTACGCATATGAGCCACAGGACGCAATGCTTTGAAATGTGAAGGGAGATTAAATTCAGCAGGAACCACAGAAGGATGAAGAGAATTCCACAGAAACTGCAGGTGGCAGAAAAGAATGGAAGCACCGGCAGCGAACTGAGGGCCTTGGACGTTGCCCAATAATCCAAACATCAAACTCGTGCGCAGACAGCATCACCTTTCTAGTTTTACGAGGGCGTCGTAAGAGGTGGTGGTACGCGAGTGGCCAAGATTCCTCTCGCAGCACGCTGCCTCGCTGCGGGTAACCTATAGCAAAGAGATAAAGCACAACATCGCGCAAAGCAAGAGCATGAGGGTCTAACGGGGAGTTGGAAAGACGAGAACAGTATACAGTCTTTTTGGGCTTTTGACTTCGACCCCTGTCAGCGCGGTCGAGACCAGAGCTGCCGCCCAGATAATGAGAGCAGCTACTCCATTGCAAGGGGCGATGACGGCCCTTGTAAGCTGGAGTAGCTGAGAAAGAGGAAAAAAAGTCTCGCTTTCTAAACAGAACTCCCAGTATTCTTTGAGGGCCACCCTAGCAACCGTATGTGATGTGAGGTTCTTCCCAAAAACATTTTTGTTTATTGTTAAGGGCAAAGGATGTTGTATATTTTGTCAAATCAGGAGAAAGACGAGAAGAACCGTCGAAAGACAGATAGGAAAGTTTATGAAGCGTGTTTTAGAGAGGGAGATTTGTAGAAGTTGAGTTTTTTAAAGAATTAAAATTTCACAATGGTTGAGGGCCGACCCCACCCGGTAAAACCGATCCAGATCAGTGAGCAATACGCAGTCACGAAAGATTAAGACGAGAGGCAATTCTAGAAGTAAAATGAGGGAGCAGAATTTTGAAATGAGATTGACGGAAATGGGTCTGACATGTGCGTCGCTCCAACACTGAGGGAAAAGTGTTAGTTTTGAGACAATAGACGAATATATGTATTGAAACGAGCGGCGGGGTCAGCAGCGGAGGCACATCTCCCTCAAAATGTCGGGGAGGAAACGCCATTTCGGTCCACCCGCCTTTCCTACGTTACATTAGACTTTCAGGAGTCCATTGCCACCCGAGTCAAATGTGTAAATCACAGGCCAAAGGCATAGGACACCTGAGAAGAGAAGGAGGAGGGGGAGGAGGAATGCCAGAATCGTCCAATGTTGAGTTAGAGGAAAATATAGGACGCCAAAGAGATTGGACCTTTTCAGTGGAGGAATTTAAGCAAGAGATGCGAATAAGAGGAAGGAGAGGCAGAAAATTTTACAAGAAGTTGTTTAGAGATGTGTTTGTTCAAGAGGCCCAGAAAGAGATTGTTCAGTATTAGAATCCTAGGAGGTTGATACGCCCGTTTCGTCCTTATTGAATTGGGAAGCGCGCTTTGCGTTCGGGTTTGCAAGCAGTACCCTGCATACGATGCTTACGTGTTACCAGAAAGGAAATATTAAAGCTAAAGTTAGTGATAGGTGAAGAACGAGAAATAATTTTCCATCCCCATACGCAAAAAAACCTGTCATCTAGGCACTGAATGGCTCAAGAAAACAAGCCACGATCGAACCATGGATATATATAGGAGAGAAAGATTTATCGAAGAAGGAATGAACTTGCTCATCCCGATCAATCGATTACAGATTCTCCAGCCTTAATTCGCAGAAAACCGAAGCCCTCACCCGAGTTCAAAGACACAGTCATTCCGATGTATAGTTAGTGTTAGAAGCCGGACGTTAGGCAACCACAATTCCGGCCCGATTTTTAAAAGTGCCAGAAAACAAACGCGTAGTGGCAGGATGGAACTGTTGGAGAGAAAGCATTAAAATTAAGAGAGTAAAGTCATTAAAATCAAATTTACGAATAGGAGCGAAGGTGGTGTATTTACTAGACAGCGAAGGGACTAGTGGCTGAAACATAGGTCAAGTGATGTTCAAGAAGTTGGTTGGAACCGATCCCGGAATGTGTTGTGTGTTCTTTAATTAGTTGCTACAAGATCGTTGAAGAATGCTGAATGATTCGGCCTGCTCCCCACCAAAATCAGTATGAGAGGACCCCAACCATTCAGTGTGTGTTATGTACATTGACATTGAATTCCCCCAAATAGAGGACCTCAGCGTATATTGGAAATGGAAAGATTAAAAAACAGTTCTCGTGAGAATTTGTAAGATATTCGAAAAATAAAAGGCTTGAAATTCTGTATCTCTTAGCGGAGAGAATCAGATAGCAGACTAACACAGATTATTGTAGGTAGAGGAGGAAAGATTTTAGAGCCACAGAACATCGAAGTGAGGAGTTTCGAGATTCTTAAGACGTGGTACAGGAGTGTTTATGTTTACATACGCACATACTCCACCCTTCAGTACAAAAAATTATGGGAGGCAAGGATCGTTGGTACATAATTAAACCGAGGTTAGAGGGATGAATTATTCCTAAGCAATCTGAGGTCTCAGCAGGAGCAAAACGTGTTAGGCTAGAGGTTAGGAGATGTGGTATTTTCACGCAGGGGTTTGCGGCAGTTCGGGAGTACGGAGTCCGGAGTCGGGAAGTCGGGGCAGTCACGGTAGTTATTGGAATAGAAAGTGGGGTTGTAACTCGCCGCCAGACTGGTTATTTTTAAAGAAGTTGGAATCGGAGGAGTCGGAGTCGGAGTGGGTAATTTTCAAGAGGTCGTGGTCGGAGTTGGAATCGGGTACACTTCAAGATAGAAGTTGGAGTCGGAAAATTTCCAACTGACAAGTTTATAAATTAATGACTCGTGAATGAAATTCAAAAACATTCAATGCCGGGTCTATTGACTTTCGGAACTTCCTCAGTCACGGACACCGTGCGATTTCAACAACTTCGACAGAAGTTTTTAGAGAAATTCATTTTTGTCAAACTCAATTCTCTATTTCACTTTCTAAATAAATTCAACCTCAACCTTATTCCCCAGTTTACCTGTTTCTGTTTTGTTAAAGTTTTTGATTATGGGGTTTGAAAATTTTTTTTGAAAGGTGATTGTTGGTGTTGGGGTTAGGTGGAATGGGATGTTATACAATACTTTTACTTTGTGCTATCAATGTGTGGTATATTTAGAGATAACATGAGGGGATGGATTCATACATAAAGAACTCCATGGACTGACGACAGCCGCAAAAATTCTCTTCAAAGTAGACGACTCGAGTATTATTACTAGCTGTTGTTTAATATTAATCCGAATCTACAGGGTAAGCTGTGGTAATAGGCTGAAAGAATTAGACAACATAGTACAAATACAGGCTAGAGATCTGCATTTGCAATGTGGGGCCATTTGTATTTAAAGAGTGTAATAAGCTAGTGGAGTGAGAGTCAAGTGGAGGAAAAGGAACAGGCACTAGACATCTAAACATTTATTAAAAGATTATTATTGAGGATGAATACGTACAACTATTCGATACCCCCAGTGAATACATGACCTTCTCGAAGCTCAATGTCTTCTCAGAACCGAGTTCAGAAGGGGATATGATTATAAGTGTGAGAATTATCAACGTTCGTTGATATCGAAAGAAAAAAAGGGAAAATGAAAGGTTTACTCAGTAGGCTATTTACAGAAGGTAGCTTTATTCGCTACACAGAGGCGTGTCGATTCTTTCTGTTCGTTCCAATCGTTAATTAAAGTGGGTCAAGTGTCTCTGTCCTAATCCTTATGATACACCAAGGAAATATTCCTGCACCTTAAATCTTTAAAGATAATGAAGAGTGGTTTCTTTTGCTCGCACTGGGAAAGAAAATTTAGGGTTGCACAAGTGATGCTATTGTGTCTTACTCGCTACTTCGAAGTGCAAACACCAAGAAGAGCCTAGTATCAAGACAAGTGTGTACAACGCAAGTGTCTGAACACTCTGCTGTTATGCTGCATTCATACCCTCCAACGTGCCAAACAACGTATGAGCTGAATGGAACCTCGCCTGCTAATGTCTGCTCTTCGCATTGTAAAAGGTCCAGAAAAAACCAAAGAGGAGAAAAAATGCAAGGGAACTTGGCCGGATCTCACTATATCTATTTTGTTAAGAAACTATATAGTCTCAGTTGTATGTGCAGTCAAATGGATACTCCTGATGATAAGTTCATCTCTAATCGTAAGTAATTGTTGTAGATTAGGTATACCTCTAAGGTGTTAATATGGATAGTTAGGATACAGGTACGGTGAGGAATAAATAGAGAAATAAATAATAGGATAGGGGTAGGATGGTGTTATATAAGACGATTAGAATGGGGAAAAAAGAGAGTTATGATACTAGTAGTAGTATCGTAATGTACCTAGGCTATTTAATCGACTAGCATATATATTAGTATGGTTACTATAATAGATATATATGATTAGATACCTATATGTATTATAGTATATATATATATATATAATATATATAATATACGTATATATTATATATATACATAGTATATATAATATTTAGTTATGATCGTACGATC
Source organism: Trachelipus rathkii (assembly GCA_015478945.1). Taxonomy (NCBI): domain Eukaryota; kingdom Metazoa; phylum Arthropoda; class Malacostraca; order Isopoda; family Trachelipodidae; genus Trachelipus; species Trachelipus rathkii. The sequence goes on along the minus strand of JABUQX010022474.1, from coordinate 1,191 downwards.
CCTATGATTATAATTAAATAAGATTAGATAGTAATTAGATAGCGTCATATAATAATAATAATATGATGATAGATGATATTATTTTTAGAAAGTTAAATGTAGATTAAAGAGTATTAGATGATGATTTTGGTGGTAATAGGTAAAGTGAACGTCATTTTAGAACATAAGTCTATCGCAGGATGTTTAATAGTTCATGTTTAAGATGTTATATATATAATATATAAGTAACTGCAATACAAGTTATCCTAGTATATATTGATATTGAGGCTTTAATATGTTTGGATGAATTAGGGTAACTAGGAATGATGCAGGCATATATATACTGTGAGTTTAGAAAGTTTTGTTGGTTATGCAATGTATTAAATCCTGACTAAATACCCTCCATAAAGTTGAACCTCACTGTGTCTTATTATTGATATAACTTCCTGACTAGAAGCTATTTATAGCTACTAATGATGGAGTATATTATCGTTTTCCACCCCCCGGGTTTATAAGCCGTGAGTTGTAAAAACCTGTATGGAGTTAGTGAAGGAAGACGGGATAGATATTAAGGTGATGTAGAGCTGTGTATGTGTGGGTAGGTGGAAAAATGAAAAAATAAAAAAATATGAGTATAAAGGGATATATAGAATGTTATGAAAGATAGGTAGTTTAGTACTTATATTAATGACGGTATGTGGATAAATAGCCCCCTAGGCTAGGTAAATAAAGGTGGTATAAGTAGGTATATATATGTAATCTGCTAGTGATGTACTGCCGGCTCCAACTAAGATTATTTAAGTTATCAAAAATTTTCTTGATGTGGGCTGTATAGGCGGTCTGACGTTAATGAGTATATAATTTTAGTGAAATAATAATAGAAATAGATAGGGGTATATCACTAGACGAAAACCGACCTCCAAGCGAGGTGAGTATAGGTATTTATTAATATGTATATGATGATGGAAAATCAGATGTATTTGGGTGAAGAGATTTCTCGGTGTAAGCTTGAAGTGGTTGCATTAGCTATTTTCAACAAAGTAGATATAATTTAACCGGCAGAGGTGTGGAGTAGTATGAAAGTGATCTGATGTTAATACTGGGTATTATAGTTGTAAAGGATAGTAATTATATACTAGTAATATATATATAGTATATATTATAGTAATATCATATATAATATACTATATAGAGTAGGAAGGTGGAGTTTGA
>JABUQX010022473.1:0-32526 GCA_015478945.1 Trachelipus rathkii | reverse complement strand
GAAGGAGAGAGGAGAGAGGCTTTATTATAAATGAACCAGAGTCATATACAAGAAAATGAAAAGGGAAAAAAATCTTCACTCCTCAGGTCTCCCAACTTTCAAGTTTCCAACAAGAAATTCAAGACGATTTAGAACGTTATGTTGATCTTAGTGAACGGGGTTGACTTTTGCCATGGGTGAATAAATAAAAAAAAATCCGTCTTCACTAGAAAATAAACCAATAATCACATTAAAAATCACTTTTTTTCGTATAAAAATGAAATAATTTATTAGTATTACAAAGAATCTTCAAAATGATTTCTTATTAGAGTACAAAATAAATATTGATTCTAACAACGAAATTTAATTTAATAATAGTGTTTGTGTGAAGAATTCTAGAAGTCTGATCTATAAGAAATCCTAGCTAAATTTATAAAAAATGAAATATAAAATTTAGGAATCGACTGATCCAGACGACTTTATCATAGGAAAGCTTAGATATGATTACCCAAATACTAACTTTATAATATCTTATAAAAAATCCGTTAGTTAAATACAATTAGCAAAACAATACGTAATCCCAGTAAAAATAGTCGACTCGTATGGTTAACTTAAACCAACTCACAGAATCCTTTCCCGTATTAATCTTCTGCAATGAAAATCTTCTCCACACTGAACTAAACACTCCACAAGCACATTAATCGAGATTCAGGTCCCGAGTGGACAGCCAAAATCTTAATATCTCAAAAAATTAAAATAAAAAATTTCATAAAATAGGAAATAAAAACTATGGAACTATTTTTAACTTCCTCTTTATTCAATAACTCAACTCCCTTATTAAATATCAAAATATAAATATATATATATATATAATACATATATAAAATATATATATATATCATATTATATATCATATATAAACTTATATATATATAATATATATTATATAATTATAAGTATATAAATAATATAAATAATTATAGTATATATATATTAATAAAATATAATATATATTAAAAGTAATAAATAATAATAACTATATAATAGCCAAACTAAATAAGCTTACCCGCAATGATAGCTCAACAACCCGACGTTTAACTGACTGTGCTATAAATACGTTTAATATTGGTATAAATGAAAAAAAAATCTTATTTTTAAAAAATTTATATATTCCAAACTACAATATGACAAGGAAGAAATCTAAACATATACAATCACGCGGTATTGAATTTATATGAAATTATATAATAATATATATAATAAGAATTAAATAATATAATATATAAAAATATATAATATATAATAATATATATATAAATATATTATATATAAATATTATATACTAAAAAATAAAAATATAATATGATAAAAATAACTACAGTAGTAACAAACTACAACAATCCACAGTTCACACTCACCGATGGTTCTCTTGTTATCAACATGAATATATAAGTGGGAAAACTAAAAAGTACCTTCATACAGATATTCAGAACCCCATTACATATACAGTTACGAATACCAAATTAATTAACTCATTTACCCACATTTTTAACAGCTTACCACCTTATTAAGACAGCAACCCACTCCTATACAATAATTGCGCAGTCTACTCACTTACAAGTGCCCTTCACGAAACTTACCAACAGTATAACAGGTAGGTGCTACTAGGTTACAATTCCTCTATACTGCACCGACTACCACAAAACTTTACTGCACAAGATATACAATCCACAAGATTACACACTTATACTATATTAATACACATTTAACTTTATCACTAAAGAAAAATAAAACAATGTTAAAGAAAAAAACTTAATAAATAAAAAAATAAAAGAGATGATAACACAGAGATCTTATTTCTCATCCTTCCTTTCATACATCACGACATCACGAAAACGGACCCAAGAGTAACATAGACAGCTTCACAGACATCTAGAAGAGAAATGGAACAGATACCAAAACCTATCATCTTATACTTCTCTCCCACAACTTCTTTCACTTTAATAATACCTTCTCAAAAAAAACACACCTTACAACCACCACAGCACAACCACTACACACCTAGCAAAACCCCCACACACTAAAACACTACTCTCTAACCACTCCTACTTACTACACTACTACACTACCAGCACAACCACTACGCACCTGCAAAACACCCACACACTAAACCCTACATTAACACTGCCATTATTACTATATTACTACTACACAACAAGACAAACAAAACGTCTCCACCACGAAAAAACTATACACACTACAAACACAAAAACTACTCAACACTCACCTCAGAAACCTCAGATACAGACACCTCTGAATCCCACATAAATACATACTTCAACAACACTTTCTAAACTACCCCCTCACTATCATAAACTAGAAAAATGATCAAAAACTCTACACAACCACCCAGTATAAGCTCACCCTCCTTACCTTCACCCATCTTCATTTACTATGTTTTTACTTTAGACACCAGGCTAACCTTCCCCCTTCTCCTTTACTTCTCTCCTATCTCCCTTTCAACACATACATCAGTACACTTTCACACCAACTGACACTCTGCAAAACTCACTTCATTCTACTCATTCCACTACTTTCTCTACTTCACCACACTCACTTTCCAAAACAAACCCTTCATAAACCTTCCCATTCTTTCCCGACAACTAACTCTCTCTATACACTTACATCACCATTCACCAACCTCTCCACTTCTTTTTATTCTACTTCTACTTCTGCCTACATACATCTTCACTATACCTCACTCCATTTTATATTACCTCTCCTTCTAACTTCAATTACACTTCTACTACCCATCTAACACATAATCTCTCCTTCAACATCTCCTCAAAGAATTAATTTTTACTATTGATCTCATTACAATTGAATTTTTTTCCCCTCACATCTTCGTTACTTACCACCACACCTTCACTCCCCTCTTAAACCACAATCTATCATCTGTAACAACATCACTGTCCCATCACTTTACCGAACCCAACAACTTGCACCACGTCCTAATACTAGTTTCTCACTACATACTATACATTCTTCACACCACTTTCACTCCTCTCTGTCTCTGTAACACACAACAACTCCACTATAATCTCATCATACACGTTACAAGCTCCTCCACGGATATGTTCATCATACAACAAATCACACCCTCTATCCTCCATCTACTTTTTTCTTATATAGAAAAGCTTTATCATTCAATTTAGTACTTATACCAACTATAAACTAGTCAATTACATTTACGGTACTTCCTCTACAACAAGCATCCACGACTACCATCAAACCTTTACCCTACTAAACTGACTTTCTCTCCACAACATATCTCTAAAGACATTAATTGATAATAATTTCTACCTCAAAGAATTACATTTTTACTATTGATTATCCTCACATTCAACAAAATACCACGTCACCCACTCTTCACGCTCAGCCCAGACACCGTCTGCCCATTCCTAACTTCTCTCATCTTACCTGTACTTCACTTCTCTCTCTATCGTTTTCTGTTTTTAAAGGAACAAGTAATTATAATTTACATACATATGAATGTGTGCATGCCAACACTATTTGCTTTCATCTTTAATCTTTGTTATAAAAGGGATATATTCATCTTCACCAAAACCACTTACCAACAAACCTACACTTTTTCTCTGTCATTTCATACCTATCACGTACCCCCAATCATATCTAGTTCATCTTAAAGTACAAACATTAACCATTATAACCCTATCACCACCATGTCACTCACTACCACCTATCACCCTGTCTCTTCCATTGTCACTACACACACAACCAAAACAAAACCAAACCAACAGAAACACATACTACGTCCCTTACACCACCTTTCACACACAACACAACAAAGCCAGAAAGCGTTAACTACCGCTCTTGCCACTGGAGAAAAAATACTACAAGTGGTAACAAAACTACACAACACAGGTTCAACTCACGATTCTCTGTTGATCACATGAAAATATAAGAAACCTAAAAAACTTGATACTAAAGTATTCTATGATACTTATACTATACAGTTACGAAGACAATTTATTAATCAATTATGATGCCCACATTGTTATTCACTACCCTTATTACAAAACCACTCTCGGATACAAAATGGACAGTCTACTTACACATGTCACCTCACGAAACATTACCAACAGTAAACAGGTACGTTACTTATAGGACAAGCTCTATACTCAACCACACCATAATTACTTTATCCACAAAAAAGTATTACATCCACAAAAGTACATCACTTAGATTATACTAATACACATTAATACTTGATCACTAGAAAAGAAAATAAGAATAGAAGAAAAATAAACAATAAATAAATAAGGGATAAAAGCGAGGATAACCACAAAGCTAGAATTCTCACTCTCTCTTCATACATCACGGCACAACCGAAAAAACCAAATACATAGGACAGCCTTTCAGACAGATCTAAAGAAAAACAACACAAAAACAAATCAATCTATATAATATATATATTATATTATATATATATTATATATAATATATATATATATATATATATATATATAATATATCATATATATACTAATAACAATTGGATATCAGCGTCATGAATTTTAGGGCTCAGCGACGGTGGGACAAAGGGAAAATCCCCCTCGTCCCCAGAAGCGGAGAACCCCGACTCTTTTCGTTTACCCTGGGTATCTATTTTAAAAAAAAAAAAAAATAAAAATATCTTTCAACAAGTCATACGGTGATTCTAAATGTTATTAGTTTTCTTTTACCATCATAGTGAGATATAAAAAAAAAAAAAACACATTTTTTTTTCATTTTCCATACAATTCAACGCTGATCCATAGATTACGATCAGTTTTCATACCTATTCTATAGAAATTGAAATTTGAAGCGAAAGTTTCATTTAAACCAGATATATAAAATAATATATATATATATATAGATTAATATATAATATTATAATATATATATTATATACTATATAATATATAATAATAGTACTATATATATAATATACATATATAAATACTATACTATACTATATATATAAATATATTAAATATAATGATATAATTATAATAATATATATAGGGTGATATAAAGATATAATAGTTAATATAATTATATATATATATAGTATAATATTTGATAGAGTAATAATTATTACAAAGCCCAAACTTATCATCTACATGCACCTAATAAAGCAAAACTAAACTGGCCATTTATCCCGAGAAGTCAATCTTTCCTTTTCATCTGGCAAAGCATTTGTTTAATAATTACCGTCGCTCTGACAACTGAGTGCGCATGTACAGCTAAAAATTCATTACTAACATAAACATAGCAGCCCACACATTCTTACTATCAATTCCAAATTAATGGGGGGTCGCCATTACCACCTTGACTCCATCCCTACCCGCTGAACTAAGCTTTAACATACTTAGGTATATGAATACTACTAAGACAATATGACTATTTGGTATTGGTATGTGCCAATGTCATCCCCCCCCCTCCCTATTTTGGTTCCTAAAAATAAAAATCTAAACCCAAGTATTTGGATTATACACGACATGGGTAACAAAAAAAGAACAAAAATATCGGGAAAGAAGTTATACCTTCAGGACAGACTTCGAAGAATAAGATTTTAATTTTTATTTCCTCCTTAAAAAAAATTTAAAAGAAGATTCCATTTTTCGATATTAATGAAAAAATCAATAATATTATAACTGCATAAAAGAATACGCCAAAAATATATCATTAAATCGACAAATATTCATTAATATTATACAAATTTGCCAGCCCTATATGCTAACCTTCAATTAACCTAAGACCCAATTTTTAACATTTTCTAATCCTCTCGACCTGCTAAATAGAAGTCAAATTAAAATAAATGTTATAATAAGACTCATAACAAGATCGCAACGAATTATTTTTATTTGAAATATGAATCGATTATGTGGAACAACGACGAGATTCGAAATCTTTATTATGAGTAATATATAATTCAGTAAATTTCCCCAAAATGAATAATAGAAACGACCACTCTTAACTTAAAAGCAGATTCACTCATACATTTAATCAATCCTAGAGAAATAATCTCTATTTACATGTAGCACAAACAAAAATAACTGTTTTGTGATAACATAAAATATTGGTTTAAGACTTTATTTCTTAAATAATTAGACCTACTATGAACCAATCTCAATTAAACTTAATGAAAATCTCCAACCAAGAGAATAAATCTGTGAAAACAAGACTGGCCATATGACATCAAGAACGCATCTTTTCAGATTGCAGGGTGTAAACACCTAAATAATTATTTAATAATTTTGAGTGCGTGATGAGCCTACAACTATAGAGGGTTCAAGCACTCTTTAGTAAGATAGACCTTTATGGACAACATCGACTACAGCATTCGAACTGAACTGAAACATACCCTCTACCAAATCAAATGTACAATGGAATGGACAACAAAATAAATTGTACTCTTGGCATAAAAATAAGCACTACAATTGTGAAGTACTTTCCTTTGCTTACAAGACCAATAATAGACGTCCTTATGCAAACTTAATAAAGAAATTGATGCTCTCAATCCAGATCATATCTGCACAGTTTAATAACTTTGAGCAATTGCCTTGGTGCTCTATGAAATTATTCGAACACCTTTAATATGCTCAATCATAGTTATAAACAGCCAGATTTGTCATCAACAACCATTACCTTGGGGAGAAAAAACTTACAATTTGATGTAAATTTCTTTGATTTTAAAGTTGAAGAATAAAACCAGTGAACTAAACCAACCAACTAATTGTATGAATTTTGAAATTCTGCAATACAGAATTGGCAGGCCTATTATTAGATTTAAGGACTCATTCGTCCATTATTACTATTAAATTTTAAATATTAATAAGGCTATACTAGCCAGTCATATTTGTTCAAATTTATGAATAGCTGTAAGAAGAGAACTGATAAATTATACCACTTTATATATTTACTTAACAATATTATTTCAAATCTTCATGTAGCGGTTAAATTTGAATTAACCCTTCGCTGCTGAGCCGTCAACGTTCGTCAATACCAAGTAAATCCCTTAGATATGACTTACGCTAATGTGGTCCAAAATACTCTATACACTCAAGCATGAACTCTATGAGTCCTTTCAAATACCTTACCTACATATCGTGACCTTAGCATTTATCAGACCTGTCTTAAGTCATATAAATACTGCCGCCTTCGACATATTAGGCTATAACCACCCATCAGACATAGAGTCAAGGCTCATTATGAAAATTGACTATATCTAGATCGGATATTTTTATCATCTATCTCCCCTATCCCCCCAGCCCAATGACTGCTTCTTATACTGTGACCCTCAATCGATGTTTCTTGCTCCCCCCTTACCCCCACCAATCTACAAATATTCCTATTATCTATATTTCGTTACTTCATCTTCCTCTTCCAAAAAGGATTATCATTCAGACCTCTCTTAAAATATACATATATATATAATATATATACTATATATAATATAATGATATTAAATAAATATTATAATTAATATAAATATAATATAATAAAAAAATATATAAAATAAGAAAAAATTTGGTAACATTACTCACAATTTATTCTTTACAAATTATTACCATGAAAATATAACTATTAAATATAAAATATATAAGATATATAATATAATAATATAAATATATAAACTATAAATATAATTAATATATATAATATATATAATATATATATATATATATATTATATTAGTATAGATTATATGTATAGTAAATATATATAATAATATAGTATAATATATATATATAATATAGTATATAATATATATATATATAATAATAATATATATATATATATTATATATATATATCATACACGAAGGCAAAATATAAATACAAATTGCTAGACCCAGCAACACAATTAGAAATAACATCAAATATGCATATTTCTTACCGTCATGACAGGAGGTACACACGCTGACTCAGCTAGGCGCACCCAAAGATTAAATTAGGTACATGATCATACTTTCGGAGTAATTTCATTTAACACCACATTAGGTAATATTGAAAACTATTGCAATACACCACACTCCTGTAGATCCTAAAGATATTTTGGAGAAACTCTCAAGTTTCAATATATATCGGATCTACTATACATTAAGTAACCCTTCTCATTAAGTGGGTCAAAATGCATGTTAAATACAATTTATAATATTATTGGAATAATATAATGTAAAAGTCACCACATTCATTTTTACAGGTAAAAATTTAAGTACAAAAATTTTAAAAACAAATTTAACTTTTTTTACCCATTTACATATTTACGCTAATAGTCACTGAAAAAATTAAACATTCAACACCTGAAACCATAACAATCACCTTCACATTCAAAAAAATCATGTGAAATGTTATAATATCAATACATATAATCAATACTTGGGTATAAGGCGGAGTGGTGTGGAACTAATCAGGAATCTTATAAGAAGACCAAATAACCGATAAATAATATTAACATTAGATTGTTTAAAAACTTTATTTAGTAACAATAAAAAAAATAATGAATAATATCACACAAATTCAAAATTAAAATATATATATTTTACACAGTTAACATCAATACATATGTATATATATAAAATATATAATATAGATATAATATTATAATATAATATATATAATAATATAAATATTATTATAAATCACGCCACGCTCGACCGACGGGGCAACAGAATGGACGTTCCATACCCCAGTAGGAATGGGCGGATGAACCCCCCCGACACCATAATACAAAGAGCTGAGGTTCCAGATTACCCTCCCGGAGGGGAAAATACGCATACCCATTTCATTTCCCCAAACGCGCTGATGATAGACGCCCCACGCCTGCCATCATGGTCTACCCTTCTGTGGTTCGTACTCCATTAGTTTTAAAAAAATAAAACATTAATTAACACCTAAATTACCAGTGGGGACTTTACCTTACCCCTTAGTTTCAAAAAAAAAGTCAAACACGATTTTATAAATACATCCCCACAATCTGTTCCCGTTCTGGCTCGACCCTAAATGGGCTCCTGAATCATAATATCATCTACTACATTATATATTATATATAAAGTCTATATAATATAATTATATATGAATGATATATAATATATAAATACTATTAATAAATATATATTAATATATATATATATATATACGTATATAGTATATAAATATACATAATATATTATTATATATAATATATCATATCTATATACGTGACCAACGCCTCCACATAACTCGCTTGATCAATTAATGCTGACTCACGCGAGCGGTTTCCAACATATTTGCCAAACTTCGCCCTGCGCACGATCTCAAATGTTTGCCACATATATATATATAATAATATAATATATAAATACTATAATATATAATAATACAATAAAATATAAATTATATTATATAATAATATATTATATATATATATTAATATAGACGTACGGACCAAAAAAGAGCTATAACATTACCATACTCTAATTTTTACGTGCCATATCGTATACCAATACCAACTGTAATTAATAAAATAATATAACACGGAGTAATTAAGAGTAAACAATTTGATGCAACTGCAGCAAGATCAAGATTGAAATCCCTTAAGAAAACAAACTTAGTCATTTATATCGATACTTCTGTTGCCAAGTTAGATGTGATTAGAGAGAGCAACATCAACTTTGAAAGGGATTGACTCACGCAAATAAATAATACTTTTTATAAGAAATTTCTTACCGCACTTCAATTCAAAAATGAAATATCCCCTTGATCTTATCCCATTTTACAACATTAAGTATCTATTACAAAAGCTTTAGCTACTACTTTTAGTCTTAACAGTAATTTACCAATTTACCAAAGTAAGATTCTCTTAGACTAGCTTACAATATAAATAATCAAAATAATAAAGAAAGACCTCATCATAATCACCAAAAGGTTAAATTATAAAAAAAACCTATTTTCTTGTCATAATAAAAGAAAAAAAGAAAGGTAATCATCCAGAAATAGGTGTGCCGTAATGAAAATTATTCACATTATTGTTTTCCTTTTCCATTTTTACCTTAATTTTATGAAATGTGTTTCACTTTAATGTATTCTTCGAACAGAACTGTTCCTTTTGGGTGTTTACATTCCTACCTACACAAAACCCTCTCTCCTCGACTGAGAAACGTTCTGATAATTAGTTACTCTGCGCAAGCTAGCACTATAATTAAAATGAAAAACCTTATGCCATTTGCATACCCACCGCATAAAGGATTCCCTTTCGTATCTCAGCATCTCATTTTTCGTAACCTCCACATTCTCCCTTTCACAGACTGACTTAATTGAATTATCTTTGCTCGCTATACTGGGTTATCTCTTCATCTTTACTATGAGTCCCTGGTAATTCCTTGACTCAGTTAATGAATTAATATGTCAATTTGCAATTTATCGGTGCCTATAACTTATAAAGTCGATCTAACAATCAAATCTCGATCTTCAGTATGGTTATTTGCTGAAAAAAAAGCCACCTGATCATCCACTATCAGTCTGTTGCAGGGTGCAGATTAAGCGTCTTCCATTCTCTGCTCTTTTTTTTTTTTTGTTTTTTTCCAACAAGCAGCTCCCTTATGGCATATTAATGTATTCTAAAGTGTCACGTCGATGGCCAATTCTGTCGTTTCATAGGTTCAGCTTAGCTTAAGAATCTTAATAGAACCTATTATCATTTATTTTTCGTCACAGTTAGTCCACCCGCCGCCGTCCCGGGCAAACCCTATTCAAGACTGGGTGTGTATTTGTAAAACGCCTAAAATCAATCTAACCAAATACGCATATGCACACAACGCAGCATTATAATAGAGGGGAATTAAATGAGTAGAAAAAACAAGATGATCGTAGAAATTCAAAGGAACGATAAGCGTGTCAGAAAGAAAAGAAAGAAGCACAGCCCACGCAGCCACTAACGCCTGATCTTGACGTACAACCATCAACACAAAACTCAGTGCCGACACACCACCCCTGGGTCTACGACGGGCGCGTAAAAAGGTGCGTACGGCTGATCCGATAGTTTCCCTCGAAGCCATTGCCTCATACGGGTCCCCCGTAGTACCTAAGAAAAAGGAATATATAAGCACCACATCGCCCGCAAAATAAAGGTCAATGAACTAAATACAAATAAATCTATTCTTGACTCGAACTCTACTCACGAAACGGATGAAAACCAAATCCACACCACCCCCTCCCACAAAGAGACCAGCTACTATCCACCTACACGGCGCGACATACTGGCAACCGCTTACCCCCGCTATTCAGGCCTGCAGTAACCTCTAGAGCAAGAGAAAAAAAGCGAGCTCACCACTCTAACAACCACAACCCCACGTTTATTTTTCTTCGAGCGAGCGCCCTCAGACCACTGTCAGCACTCGGAACTAGTTCGTTCCAACCACATCTTTTTCATCGATAAGTCATGATACCTTATTACGTCCGACTCAGCGGACATAGACAGAAACGCGTCCTCTGGAAAATAGAAGTAACCCCAGGCTCTGCACGAGAACGGTCATAAAGTTTTGTCGGCAGAAATCTTCGCGCATCTGTATACCGAAATAACTATTACACCAAGCTGAACATGGACCACGTCCCCCCCACCCTTTAATTTTTCACCCAGTCACACGCTCCTAGAAGAACGGAAAACATTTAATCAACTGCCAACCTTACACGGTTAAAAACGGGTCTCCACGCGACTATATACCTTCGACGCAAGAACATAAGCCAGCCAACTTATCCGTTGCACTATGCTTACAGATCTCAGATTGGCACTCACGAAAGAACACTATGAACCAGCCCTTGCCCTATGACCATAAACTCAATGCCCTCTAGCATACATAACAAACCTCTGCTATACACAATAGTGGAATAATAAGGGGTGGTGGGCAACACAAATACTGCTCTATATAGATCCGATCACAGCAGCCACCGAGCTGCTCCGCATATAATGTCAAGCATCGTATTACCGCGACCAAAGAAGCTGTTACATATCCATGACTAGTCCCAGCTAGTGCTCCGTAAAGATCCTATCAAATAAGACAAGTTCAGATGGATTATCATCGCAAAGAACAACCCCAGCACTATGCTTCTCAAGCAGGTAATATTCCTGACTGACCACACTAACTTATCTAACATGGCAGCCTAATCTATGACAAGCCATCCCATTCTTAGTTCTGTTATTACCTTCCTACAAAAACTGCTCATCATAATAGTCTTATCTTTTTAATCACGACAATATATCATGGTACCGGACGGGTACGGGTTTAATAGCAAGGCCAGCTGCCATACAGATCTTCCCTGATGCCGGACTCCAGTTGGGTGAAATTACCAGCTGCCTTAGCAAACGAGATAAGAGAGCTACTTTGGACTCCTTTCTACCTTCTACCACGTGACCCTAGTCTACACGCCAAGTCATTGAAGGCCTCCCTGCACAAAGGCCTTGAAGCGGCCCCCCTCCTTCGATAATGCCCGCTACACACTTCCGTGGAGGTGTCCCCGTCTAGGATATTCACACCCTTTTCATATAGAGGAGCGCACCTCCCACTATATAGGAACTCTCATGAGTAGAGATAGATGTGCTAGATACTCCTTGCCGTTAATGAACCTACGAGTCTATACTGTCATCAAATCTAGCTTACTTATGTAAATCGCATACTAACTTGTGTAATAACAGATGTAGAGAAATGATATGTCTTGTCTAAGGATCCTCTCGAATTGAGAGGCAACTCCAGCATGTTAAAACGTCGAGACCTAGCTTCCAATTTTTTTAGACATTTAGAGAGTTCATGCCACAAAAGTGGAGATAGCAACTTTTCTCAATGTCTAATCTCTAGCTAATCACTGTTTAGTTTAACGAAACTCTATGTTTGATTATGTCTGTAATGCATTAAAAGAGAGAGCAGCTCAGCGAGGAGTAGAGCATCCTTCTATCAGAATATGAATTGACAATTCATTTGTACAAGATCTCATAGGTATCTTGACTAGATTAGGGTCCTTTTTAAATGGTAGTTTAGTAAGAGCGCTAACACGCATGCCAGCTACCTATTCTTATCGGGAAATTACGCACCACTAGGAACTATTATCGATTATTGTCATGAGCCATCGTAGTCACTTTTAGGCTCGCATAAGTACCGGACAACATCCGCCTCACTCGACGGATATTAATGAGCATAATCGTATTCCTCAAGAGAATGTGTATTATGTAGTACATAACTATTGCTATTGTATCTTAAGTACCGAACTTACGGGGTTATTGGGCTTTACCCATTGTTAGACTTGTAACGGCGAGAACGCATCGCAACTAGACACGACATACAACATTAATCCATCCGCACAATAGGCTAGGGCGGAGGCTAGGGCCGAACCTACCATATACGAGTGAACCGCTAACCCGCTCCTTCCTATAGAATCACAACACGACTTTATCTAGCCCATCCACTCACATTGCTGCTACTCCTATAAGAATGTAAGAGATACTATCACATGGCATAGGACACACATTTGAATGTAGAGACCAGCCTATAAGAGCTCTTGTCCTCATCGAGGGCGGCCTTGGCTTAACGTCATATATCGTGTGTTCCGTTTTAATTATATGTTCTATTTTCACTAAGTGCAATATGTTGCGTCTTATAAACGTTACATACCTCTATACAATAAGCACATAGTACATATGTGTAATCAATGATCCCTGCTCGGGTGGGAGTTTCAGCGCTACTTATTAAAGATAACCCCATATGTTCTGATTTCTCTTCCTGATGTATTAATCAATTTCTGTATCACCACCGAGTAACAGGGCGACTATCTTCTATCTGCCAGTACAGATTGAGATCTCACTCATGCATATGCTACATGTCGTTCATCGCTGCAGACATGGTGTTAAGGCTACCTCATATCATCTCTACTGAAGATTTGTCAGCGCTCGCACTCACCCGAAAACCGGATTATTGCCAGAATGCGGAGTGGTGCAAACAGTGTCGCCCAGTTACATCCTTTCCACTTATCTCTTGTTTGCTCAAGGCTATCTATTTTCACACCAATTGATCGTTCGAGTCAGTGGGAAGACCGTCCGGCACCGTGTTGCTCACTCTGGACGTACAGCTTATTTAAACCTACCGCTCGTAGGAACTCTACTCATTCTGGCCGCGAGTTATAAATAATGCATAAATCAATACTCTATCGGATGGTTCGTGTAGGAAGGTAATAACACGCCAAACTAAGAAACAATCCCGAAAAATTGCCTGCTCAATTGATGTCACATGCATTGCCTAATTACATGCTCCATGCTTATTCAGGAATTATTACCGCGCCATCATCAAGCCACCAACGCTGAGTTGATGATTCTAGAAAGTCGACGCCTTGGAATTCCGTTTCTTAAATTCTTATAGATGTACAGAAACTACTGTCTTATCATTAGAAGACACAATGCGTCCGAAAGTGCTCCTTATCCCTACATCGTCCTGACTCCTACAGCCACGTAAATCACAATTTTCCAGTGCTGCTTAACCGCTGAACTCTACTTTAACATGTCGGTACTCAGACTGATGGTGACGATTGAACGTGACCACAAAATTATCTTAGACTTATAACGGACGAAAATGATTTGTCTTGTTCACGCTGTAATTTAGCGTTTTAGAAATCTTAAGCCTATGTCAGAAAACTATACGCTATTGAGTATCCATTGAACACTTGCATCATCATTTATTCATTATTATT
The DNA here is from genome assembly GCA_015478945.1 of Trachelipus rathkii. NCBI lineage: Eukaryota > Metazoa > Arthropoda > Malacostraca > Isopoda > Trachelipodidae > Trachelipus > Trachelipus rathkii. Next base: position 17,770 of record JABUQX010022473.1, on the reverse strand, counting down.
ATACTTATGTATTATTATTACTTATTATTATTATTATTATTATTATTCTATTATTCTAATTATTATATTATTAATATATTATTATTGATTATGTATTACTTATTATTATTATTTATTATTAATTCCATTATTATTCATTATTATATTACTTATTACTCTATTATTACTTATTCTTTAATGATTCATTATTAATATTATCAGTATCATTACCATATTTATCTATTAATTACTTATTATTATTATGTATATTATCATGTATTAATGTGATTGATTTAGTTATTATTTCTACCCTTTTTATGTTTTTTGTTTTTTGGTTTTTGTTTTGCTAAGCTCGCCTTTTCATTGTCAATTGGCGTGATAGATCTGCCTTTGTTATATAGTATATATATACTATATCTATACTGTATATTATAGTACCTATATAGTTAATATATTAGCTAATTATAGTATATACTATATAGCTACATACATAGTATAGTATAGCTATATATATAAGCAACTCGAGTTTATAAATAAGGAGCTGAGTTCTTCATATTACCCATAGTGTTGAACCTGATTTTATTGTTATGTTGTTGTTTTTGCTCTTAACGAGAAAATATCATACCTTTTGAATGATATGCGTTCGTTCAGCTGCGTCCGTATATTCTTGCTTTACTTTTCACTTCTGATTTCGGTTGCAGAAAACAAAGAATCTCATAACTTTAACGAGTTGTTTATACCCACTCTATTTTCCATTCAGTAGGATTATTTTCGTCTGTGCTGATTACGTGATCGACCACTCTCACCCGCATCTCTACGTCTGTTGTTGATATTTCACGCAGGCTTTCGCCTATTCCTACAGCCGAGCACTCGGCGTCAGTGTCCATTGACCTTTGATTGTAAACCTAGCTATCGGAAACATAATTCGCCTAATTGGTCCTACCAGAGAGTTCAAATTAATTAGACCTTTATTCAGCTAGTTGTTTGCTGCTGGATTCATCAAGACTTGTCGACATCCGCAGCCGCACTGCGCGCTCGAGACGGCATCAAGTATGTTTTGTTATCCTCTGCAGTAGATCAATCGCACTAGTGAATATAGCTCTAACTGGAGAGATCATCGCATTCGGTTCTAGTAGCACTAGACGTTGTGCTCTCCGTCATGTGACAAGATATTTAAAACACTCTCCATCTTACGCCTACTGGAAACCCATCGATCGTGTGACCTTCTTTACACGTACAGGTATAGTACTTCACGATGTTACGAACGCTCCTGAAAATATTACTAGCTTATAAGTTAAAATATAAAAATGAATTTAACATCGCATATTAACCGATGGGACATACTAGCTACTTGAATTACATAAAGCTCACGGTGTAAAATCTAATGTCATTTACACCGACAAACATGTGGTTTACCGGCTATAACTTGCAGTATACAGAAATGCTTTACAGAACCTATCAGCTTTGCTGAGTTTACTTCTCTCTGTGTATTGAGAGACATGAGGGCTGCTGAATCCAAAACTATGCTGAAAACCACAGGGGTTTAGTGTGTGCTGAGAGGCATTATCTTACATCCTTTCAAAGCGGTGCTGTTAATCTTTAGAGACGATATTATAGACTCTACCCAGGTTATGTTGGAATACACTGTGTGATCTCTGATTAGAAGACTAATATATTTAAAACCTAACTTATGTTGTTATGTAATATATATGCTGTTTTTAGGTATTAGTATCAACCGATACTAATAAATTGAAAAATGTAATATTGTTATAAAAAAAAATGAAAATTTTGTTTAAGAGGGTAATATACTTACCCATCGGTATAGTTCGATTTTTACTGGACTAAGTTTTGTCACATGATGGCTGTTTTATTCGCATGTTTGGATTGATGTGTGGTTAACGCTATGTTCATAGTTCTCGCTTTTAGACTTTCTACAGGAGGGATAGAAACTCCTACTTTGACTTGATCTCTTTAACCCGAGTCTAGATTATTAGGCTTACGATTATCTTGGTTACTCTCATGATATTTTTTTTGGTTAATATATATCTATCGTTATGTAATAATTAACTTGTCTGGCTTGGGTGACATGTTTTCTATTAACATACGAATGAGATTATGTTCTTGTATGGTCATTGTTAGTTACTTTCACTGTTGGATAGTTTGGACCTTTGTTTAATGGTTAGCAGTTCTATGTCTCTGTTAGGATTATCCTCAAACGGACTGTTAACATTAATTCCTTAGTTCTGGTAATGCTACTGGTTTTGGTTTTGTAGGACAATCTACAAAAACTATTGATTAACCAGATTAGCATAACTGCTTCGTCCTAGCGTACGCGGTTAGCTAACAATAATTGACACCATAAGGTAAAATATTGTTGTTAAATTGTTGCATTTTGATTGATGAAAACATAAGTTGTTAGAGATATGTTTTATTACATTGTGTATTTATAGAGAACTATGCGCTATGGACCAAAGTGATGAATAGTTTACGTTTCCTTGGATTTAATGGTCATGTTTACTTTAACTGTTCAAGTTTATGAGACCTTTGGTTAAATTTTAAACCGTTCCATAAGTTCTCTGTTTTCTATTACATATGTGCTCAGGTAGCATTTTGTGTCGCGTGAGTGTCTGGTTACTACTTCACTAGTTCAGATGATTGCTTAAGTTAAGCCTTTATTTAATTTATGGAAATTTCCGCTTTGTCTGCTCGAGGTGTGTACGTTTAAAGACAGTATAGTGACATATGCACTCTTGTTCTAAAGAACTTGATTTCGCTCTGTTATGTTTATCCAATATATCGTATGACTCGACAATGTGACTTGAACTTCGATATAATGAATCAATAGAATACTAGGATGTGATAGCGAGGGAGACTGGTGGGGTGGGTCTGGGATGGCGAGTTTGATGTTACTGGATTTTGATTGCATTTACGTGGATGTAGAACGTATACAATTAGTGAAAAAAATATGACTGGAATCAAGGTAGATCAATAGCGAACTACAAAGTAAGATCACATATTTCTCGGATCTAGCGCGACACAGGGCGGCCCGAATGGTGGCAATGCGATATGGCTGGCTTTATAATAACTGACTTTTTGTGAATTTATACCTAGGTTACGTAAACATGCCTATTTTAGTTAAAAAAATGTTGAACTTGAATCAGTAGATCAATAGTTAGACTCAATAGAGTCAAAAGATGCAACATAAGATTAAGGACGGAGTACAGGAGTGTTTGTTATGAACAACATCAGTAACTTAAAGAAAAACTTCTGTAGTTTGTAGAGGTATGTAAAAAAAGTAACTATTCTTTTCTCCCCAAGAGCGCGATTAAGCAAACAGAATAAAAAATTTGTATATATGTTCATTGCTTCAATACTAGTTCACTTTGTCTTTTTTTCGCCATTAAAACTTACTCGTTGAATTCGGCTTTCTGAACACCATTAACTGTGTCTCATCACTGCATACATAACCCGATTATCAGTCCTTAATAATAGACGACCATATAATTTATGTTCGGACTGTAGCTTATCTCTACAATCTCAGCACCGGCAGCATGCTCTTCCATGACCCAGCCGGGTTCAGAGAGGCTAAACTCGCTCAGCATCTCCTCAATCGGATACCAACTCTTTCTAGAATTACACTCTGATCCTCTCACCCAAATTTCTCTAGCCTTCTACGAAACTCCTACTGCACTCTATAAATGTCGCCAGAAGAGATGGCCGCAGTTACGCGGTGCGCCATAGGGAGCAAAGCACGTAAACATCGCTGCCTGACAGATGTGGAGATAACATCCACCAAGTTCTCTAAACATCATCACTCGCAACATGATTTAGCCCATAGATTACGTAGACCGTTCTAAAATTCTCCTCTGCAAGTTAAATGTAGTAAGCGATATCGACAGCCACCTACTGGCTAAGCCAAGTTAGGTCTGGAGTATCTCTAATAAATAGAATGATGCAGATTCCTATCTCGCCTGACTATATATATTGATGGTGAAACTAATACTCATTATGAGGCATCGATACAATTAATTCGGATGACGTCGAATATCCGGTAGGCTGAGACAATCGACCACGCTTTTGTCATGGCACACTTAGCTGACTCCTATACGTGCGAGTGGTAGACAGTTACCTAGTAAATTTCACAGTCTTCTGCCCAGTACGCGTTTCGGAGGAATACTAGTCAAGTGAGGTTTTGGTTCCTCCCAACTGAGATGCGATTCCAGGTTATGCGAGATACGACGCGCAACGATGCGGGGAAGAGCAGAACCAAGCGTCCCATTGTACATGTTCTGAATGGAGATAAGCATGTTAGAGAGTTCCGCCTCAAAGTAAAACAAACTCAGACACTTCTACATTTCTTTTGGGAGATGCGACAGAACTTGTGAGTTAGCGTCTCCTTTAGTGAAATAATAATGAATAATTAATATAATTAAACTCAATAATAAATAAATAAATGAGACTAAATGAATAATAGTAAATATCCAATCTATATAGATATAATAGAGATAATGTATATAATAATGACTCTAAGAATGACTATTAATAAGAAAAATTATATTTTATAAATAAATAATTAGATAACGAAGAAAACTAATTAGCACCCACACAGAAACATCTCAAACAGATCTACGAGTATCGTGTAACATGTCTCTGAATCTTTAGGAATGTTTATTATTTACAGACCTATCCACAGTACTCTACCCTACTCTCACTAATGACAGATATCTATACAAATATACCTATCGAGACTTGCATATATTATGAAACGAGCTTCGAAGAGGCGCCATTATATTCACTATCTTACCTCGACACCCATCTGCGTCTCGAACACAAGTCATAAAGATTTTCTAGCTTCTAGAGATACCTATGAAAATGTTACCATGTATGTGGAGAGACGCTTAGAGAGATTAGAGAGAGTGCAAGCCACATTTGATGTTATTTCCTAAAGTGTCGAAAAGAAGATACCCTAGCTTGTGTGTCCTGCAAATCTGATCCGAATCATGACCACCGCTTGACTACGCGCGACAGCGCCACACATCTACGAAAACTAAAAATCTAAACAAAAAAAATATCAAATTAGATCCAAAAATACCAAAGAATAAAGACCTATACTTATATATAGGATAAAACTCTATATAATATTCGCTATATACTCACTATAACCTCTAAATTTTTTTTAAAATCACTATCACAAACCCTACAATTTACAGTCAAACATTACTCTAAATACTATACATCCGTGAAATGTTCCCCATTTTCCGACGGTTGACGTTGGGTAGTCTGGCATCTCTGATCTCAATCCATTGCGTACAAATAAACTAATATTATAACCTACTCGTTATATTGCATATCAACTATCATACTAAATGTAGATTAATCTGTATAAAATTATTAAAGATAATATTGGACTTATGTACTAATATAAGTTATGTAAAATGTTGAACGCTAACAGACCATAATGTTATAGAGATAAACGCTAAATAATACTCGATATATTTTGACAAGAAATCGACAAAACTCGCAGCGCACGAAGAGAGCAAAGCCACTATTCACGGATGAACAGTCGTATTAGCATTGTGATCTTACAGACTAGAATTTTCAAATCAAACATTCGTAGATATTCAGAAATAAGCATAACTCCTCAGTTCATCGAAGTCACAGACAGACGGGTCTCTCTAACAGCAAGAGAGAATTAGTAAATTGAGTATGCGAAACTTAGAATTTGAGAAGTGATTCAGCCCAGGAACAGTATGAACCCGATACCGATTGATAGCGCCAGGAAATTACCAATCAAGATATTGGCCGGGACTACCATAACCGGTGATACTAATGCTCTGGAGTTGGCTAATAGGTCAACACAACATCACATTAATTATGCCGATATCAATAGCATCCCTCTGTGCTACTTGGAGTAGGTACTTCTTAAAGATATAAGATGGCACGCGAATGAGAACAAGCTCCTCATCGAATCACTTGCCGCTATATACTATCTTCATAGTAAAGTTATAGGTTACCTACTTATATGAAGACGCTAAGATTAAAAGGCACCAGTACTATCGCGCTACGCAAAGTAATTTAGAGTAGTCAAAGTGTCAATACTAGAAAGAATTCGGACAGTATTATTAATTCTTTGTTGCCTTTGAACTCGGACCCTATCCATCCGGTGACAAAACGCTGACCCCCCCAGATATTACGCGATATACTCCTATACTACAGGATGCGAATGAGGCCCTTTGCTATTTTATCTGGAGAAGTGAACTGTGGAGAAGGAATAAAAAAGTTCTACGCATAGGTCTTAGTACAGAACTCACCTAGTTTCTGTTGATGGCCGCCTTACGCAACTCATCTATTTGTAGAGTGTGAGGGTTTATCACAAGACATTATTTAATATATTTATAGTTTATAAGGCCAAGGATGATTATACATTGATCAATCGAGAAGAGAGAATGAAGATAATTCGACGAGTAGAAAGAGACTGTAGAAAGTTATTGAGAGCGTGATCCTTATTTTTTAGACAGATCTAAGTGGAAGTTATCAAGAAGTTGGATACTATTAGTTTTCATATACTAGAATTTGAATTCAATCAATATGAGTATGATGAAACTGGAACTACCCACTCGAAATTATCTAACCAGAATCAGCTAGAGAAATAAGAAATACGAGAAGTCTAATTAAGGTTTACAGACTCATTAGCAATTTCTAAGAAGGTAAAAGATTATCATTATGAGTAGCAGAATTATAAATATAGAGTTTGTAAGATATGATACAGGTCTTGATGATAGCATCGGATCATTGTATAGATATGATAATTCACGTAGAATAGATGTTTCGATGTGCAGGTAGTAGAAAGAATTATTTCATATATCAATTTTAACTATGCAAAATTAAGACATAAATAGGAGATATAAGACAAGAAACCCTTCGAGAAACGAACCCTGAGTTCAGAAAAAGCGCGCTCGGCAGAAAGAGATCCCCCCTTAAATCAGTAATGCAACGGTCGTCGTTGTAAGCGATTTGATAATCGTGACCGTACAACTAGACATAGAGTATAGCAAAGGGAGAGGAGAGTGACCCAAAGGAGGAGGCGTGGAGCAGCACATGAACCGGCGGATCACTACGGGCCTGCGCGTCAAAGCCATGACTCTGGTTAAAAGTCTGCGCACGCCAACCACGCAAGTCTCCGTCCTCGAGCTTAGTGCTTCATATTAAGGGCGCCTGAGCAACAATTAAATCGGGGTAACATCCTTGTAAAATAGGAAGGTATATCACCAGTAGACCTGTCTCGACGCTCGCAAAGCGCTTACGTGCTCCTACATGCTCTTGAGGCCGGAAAAAGACATCGACATGTAGAATTTCCGATGCGGATCTAAACAGTTGAGAGAGTTGAGTAACGTGGTTCAAAGATCATATAGCATAGACATCAACGTTCGAGAGCGTTCATAGGGACTCCATGACATAGATAGTTGATATTTCAGGTACGCGTACACCTTTTTAATCTGGAACATAGGTTGGACATTCATTAGCTATCGCTATCCATTACATTATGAGAGAATCTAGCTGTTAGTTAATTTAGTCACCTATATAGATATAGAGAGCCGTTGAACCGTATTGGCTGCGTACGGTTGCCAGCTCGGAAAGTCTGACCACTCCCTCGAAAGATCGACATACGCGAGGATATATAGCCCATCCGATGTCCACCCCTTCATCCTAAACGTCATCATGATCTCAGTAGAGCCCAGCACCCGTATCAATATGCTGAATCCACAGGCAAAGACATAGGGACACCTGAGGGAGTATTGAGTATGGTGGAGAGATGTACTAGAGAATGCAGGTCTACAAACACTTTTGTTATTTATGCAATAAATACACACACGTTCGATATGTATTCTGCTAAACAGAATATATATGTACAAAACTTTCTACATTTGACTAAAGAGAGCAGATGGTGTTTAAAAAGAGAGATACAGAGCCATCAAGATTCTGATAAGCAGTTTAGATATTGAGCTTATTACCTTGATATTATTTTCACGAAAAATATTACATTAACTCACTCTGGAAAATCATCAACAATTCCAGGCTTGTTCTCCTTCAGTAAGTATGAGATATCACGTTCTAAATGCGTTTTCAGAATTATCTAATACATTGTGATATGCAATATATTTTTGTATAATTCGATTTTTCACTAATTGCATGAATCGACTATTTATAATAACTCAGTATAGATGATGTATTTGTAGCATTAGAGAGATCGCAAAGAAGAGGAATAACGAAATAGTAGGATAAACCAAAACGAAGATATTTTTGCGTCCACTTTTGTTTTATGTAAGCCCGCTATTTTATACATACGATTCAGTAAGAAGAAAGTATATATCCTGTCAAATCGTTAGTATCATACAAAATATGAAAATTTTACACCATAATGAGAAATTAGCATAGATATGACAGCGTATTAGAGAGACGCTAGAGTATTATCTATTACACCCGATAAAGCGTCTGTCTCTGGACACTATACTGAATGCTACAAAGAACCAGGCACGAGATATTCAGGAACCATATGTAGGTATTATGAGGAGAGAAAATGTTAGTCGTAGAGTAATTAGAAATAGTATCTGCATCATCGCCCTAGTATATATAATAATATATTACGTCAACCGATACCAGCTTCCACCTTAGTGCAAGCCTGAGAAAGCTATATAATAATGCCACTTAGTCATCAGTTGAGTTATCAAAAGCGTCACGGCCATGCTCAACATGTCCTAGTCTCGAGCGTTACAGAGCGACGCAAGGAACGCCCCGCGAATCACCCGATCAAATAGTCCCAGAAAGGAGAAGCAACACTTAGTGTTTCGCGAATGGTAGCTGATTATAGCCGACACCCAGTTAATCCTTAAAGTATAAAGAAGAGTAGTCAGAAAGGATGAGCGCTCCGATTTCGACTCAATAGCCAGAAATAGCGAAAGTGGTAGTGCTTAGTTTATAGAGAAGGGTGCCCGAGACGCCACCTGATAGTGCGAACACTAGTCACAGGGTGTGTTCAAGAAAGAGTTGGGTGGGATAGAGCGAATCAGAGAAATGAGTGTATGTACCTTGGTCTTCCTTCCCAGTTGTCAGCTCGTGTTAAGAAGACACGCCGCAGCTCATGACTCGGCCTACTCACTACTAAATCAAGTGATGAGAGGGACCCCAACTCACTATCGTTGGTTGTTGTACTATGTCACATCTCGAAATCCCCTTAAATAGAGACTCAGTCATTTGGATAGAGAAAAGAGTATAAGCATCTCTGTAGAGACTGCCGTGAGTAAAGACTATAGTTAATATAAAGAAGAAAAATGGAAAATCATTCTAAGTTCAGTACAGAGCACTGTAGCCCAGAAGGACGTAAGCACGAAGTTTATCTTTCCAGAGGTAGAACGACAAGCCACAAGATTTTCTGCCAGCAGCTATTCAAGCATTACGCAAGGAGATAGATTACACGAATTATCACGTTGTATCGTGTGACTTAACAGGTCCTCACTTCACAGTGGTCTCACCAGGTTCACGCCATCTCGCAACTGCAGCTACGAATTAGATCATATGAAATCTACAGATTGTACATAGTTCGATCTGAACTTAAGACACACTCAGTCCTGAGTAGCAGCGCATGATATACCTTCATCCATAAACCATCTTCGAATGAAGTCTTCAGACAAGCGCAACATACTATAGCGTTTAAGGGTTTAATTAGACGTTACGACTTAGACTTATGTTGAAATTCAACCGGCCGAAGTTAGATCTTCAATTAAGTCGTTCCGCGGCAAGTGTAGTAGGTAATAGGATTAATAGATAACAGTACTTCCTAACTTCTTATTGCACGTATAGTTCAGCACAGTTCTTTTACAATAATCAAATCACAACCACTACACACATCAGCACTTCACATACCACACCAGCAAATAAGTAACCACATACTTAAGGCCTAAATACCCAACTATACAGAAAGAGCATCCGTTATCGACTAAAACCTGAACCTTAAACTAAAGCGCTAAACTTAAACCAAGATTATCGCCCACCTATTAGGTCACAATCTCAAAATTGAAACTATTAAAATAATAAGATTACAATCTTGAAAGTCAGTCAGCAGTAACAATAAAAAGAAATGATTCACAAATAGATCACATAATTAACAACTTTCTTAACTCCTCACCTTTTTTCAGACTTGTATATATACACCCGCATATAACTCAACTAAAAGAAAAAAAAAATCGCATAAAATACATTATATGCTACAACTCTCAAATACGTTTGTTCTGATGTACTTTGAATATTATACCAATAAATACATATAAACAAATTATAAGTTATGTACCCTAATACAACTAGTCTACACTTCCTAAAATATTATTAAAGCCTACAAAATCTATATAAAAAAAGTATGAAAATAGAAAAAAATAACGTAATAAACTTGTAACTTGATCTTCTTAATAAACTCCCATAAATCTAATATTAAAATCGACCGAAACGATATATAATAATTATTTTCAATTATGTATTTAACCTAATTTAATTATTTAATAATAACTGATTAATTATTTATATACACAATATGATTAGAAAAAAACACAACACACAATATATATATATACTAAATCTCAGTTAATTATATAAATAATTAATAACCAACATGATAACTGGTCACTTAATAAGAGTAAAGTTAAAACATACTTATATTAATTAATATGAGAAATATTTCCTGAAATCCAAACGCATTATTTACATACTTGACGTTTTATTCACTATGGCGGATTAATCCGGAATCTTTCCGGAACATCTGTAACATAAAAGTTCGCGCTGATATCCGAACCTTTTCACTTCTACTATCACTCTCTCTACATATAAACTCGACTGATGTTCTACATATAGTCATCCAGTACGCTCAGCCCTGACGTTCGCGCTATCAAATGAAATCGATTTCCTAGTAGCCCATGGTTGCGCGCACTTTCTTTACATTCCATCGTTTAACGTCACTATTAAGAGTCAGCCTGACGTCGACTATTGTTAAATCCTACAATACGATTTATTATCAGAATTATAATAATACGTTCTGGCCCTGCTGCAGTAATCAATACTTCTGTTTTTATCAACCCATACTAAATTCTTTATACAATAAATATTGCTGTCATGATATGGTATATATAGCAAATTGCCAAATATCATTTTTTATTACTATTTCTGTAATATAATTACTTTTAATACTAAGATGATAACATTGTATTGTATACTATTATCTAATATATATATAAAATAAGATGACATATAATAAAGTATACTAGTCATATAAGATATTGCTTACATAATAGCCAGCTGATATCACGGAACGCGTAGCGCTCCCGCTCAGCGGGTCCGTTTCCAAGGTACAAATATTTCTGTGTCTGCGCAATTGCAGTTTTACATGTAATTATTTTATTACACTTCGAAGCGTTTCCGAGTCATAGATATTTGCATACTCAGGGCTTTCTGATACGAGCAATTTTTATACTATACTATAACACTTGTTTGTATATTGGCATTTTCTAATCATTTGTTTCCGCAAAAATCCTTTTTTATGAATTTGTATTTACTCTTCAGTACGCTCTGTTTATAATGCCACCCCCTCCTCAACTCATGCTGATATTATTTTCTACTTTGATAACATTGAAACTATAGCCAAAAAATTTTGGATAAGCGTTGCTTTGTATCTCTCTAATAAATACTATTTATATAGATAAACTTAGAGCAGAAACAGATTATTTATGAGGGTTGATGCCAATGACGGGTTGGGCTACTATGTACAGAAAGCGGCTTTAAAATTAATACCACATAGCTTATTAGAGTGATAACACGCAACTTGGAATTTTGAAAAAAATCACACTATAGGAAGCAGTTTATAGAACTAGACAATATTTAAGTATCTTCGGAACTAAGCATGTACCAGTTGTTGAATTGATTCCTTACAATCATTAGGCTAAAGTGAAAGCAAGCCCACAATCATAAAGCCTGACATCTAGAGTACAACGATGCTCATTATCAGATCATAGTGCGAGTAAATCAGGAGAAGAACGTGTGCATAGCAGAATAGGCTCTGCTCCTAATCTCACTAAATACTTGGTCGACATACTATAATAATAACTCAAAATATATATATATCATTTTCTGTTTTTAAAAAAAATTAATATAGAATATATGGGTGTAGAGAAGAAAAATTGAAAAACATAGAGTGCATCAGAGATGAATCTATTCATCTATCTCATATTCATCTCTCTCTCTTCTTCTGCTCTCTCTCTCTCTCTCTCCGCTCTCTCTCTCTCTCTCTCTCGTCTCTCTTCTCTAGAGTTATATACTAATATATAAGTATATATTAACCCGGAATGACTTCGCTTTTAAACGATTCAAGTACAATTATAGTGATATATATATATTAATATATGATTACATGACATAATATTATATATAGTATTATATATAAATTACTATTATTAGTTTATATTAAGATATATTAATATATATATATATATAGTAGTAGTAATATATATAGTATATTATATTATAATATTATATATATATATATTATTATTATTATAGAATATTAAAAATAATAATTGCACTATGTCCATGGTAAAAATTAATAGATTATATACTATATACTACATATATATATTATTATTAAGATATCATATATAATATATATATTATATATTATATATGGATTTTTATAATATGAAATGATAAAATATATAGTATATTAGTATATATATAGATAATTTATATATATTAAGTAAAATATAATAATAAGATATGATATATAATATTATTAATTTAATATTATGTATGTATTAATATAATAATAATAATTATAAAGTAATTGTATTATTGATAGTATCATTATGTTCATAGAGTATGTGGCTCAAGTAATATGCAACGACAGTCAGCAATATATTATTATTAAATATCACAATTTGGCCTCAAAATATCGGTAGCCTCTGACTTTTCGTCATTGAAACTTAAGAGGTATTTTGTGACTCGCCTTTCTTTATTTAAAATTAATGATCCAACCTGAGATTAAGGAGGAGTCCAAGAACTGCTTTAGGAAAAACAATTTTCATGTCACATACATTTAATACTGTCCTTTGCCAGCAGTTCCAGCGCCGGTATCTTTGATAGCAGAGCGCTTTGCAATTCAGAGCTACTCGTGAGTGAGAGTAGCGGGCGACGTGCTTCGCGGACCTCCGTGAGTAGGTGTGACGATTGTAATTATTTTTTCCCCATTCCTTATTTTTATTTATTTATTTTTTATTTTATTTTTTTTTGAGATGCTATCTGACAGGTTTATGGCCAATTACTAGTCCTGTCAAGTGTCTCATTTACGAACTACGCAGGGTGAGAATTTCTTTCGCTCTTTTCAGCGAAGAACTGATCAGACATTTCCCGTGTCTGAGACCGGGGACGTGTGTCCAATAGTCGTACATGTCTTGATATTCCCGCTATCTCGCCAGTTCTTTCAGGGACTTTTTGAAAGGCCATAAGAGAATCCTAAACCCATTTTGGCATCCTCTGTCTCTTTCATAGTGTGGAGGTCTGTGCCTGTGCCTCGGCAATTGCATCAGAGTAATTATGTTTCTTTTTAAAGTTCGCAACTCAGTGGCACTGCCCTATTCTAAGAGAGAAACTACTCTAGGTGGCTGCTACCTAGGATGCAGACAAGGGATCAAACCCAGGCTCTTTGCCCTGCGACTCAGTAGCTCTAACGTTGTACCACCTTAGTTACAAATTGCTGCAGGGTAAACCGGCATTCCCCCAGACTAGTTTTGACTCACAACTGTAGAAGTTTGTAGCTACTTCATATGTCTGGCTGTCTGTTATAAAAATTATTGAACTGAGCATTGCATTATTTAAGATTACCTGGCCACATGCTGCTATGGTCTGAACTCATCTTAAAATATAATAAGAGATGTTTCTAGAGTAATTTTGCTATTGCAATTGGGCCCAATCAAGCTCGTGCCAACCCCACCACCCATCAGAAAACCATTGGTGAATTATAGGGCTCTACAAAAATCTAGTTCAAAACCTCCATTTTCTATGTTTAACTTTTCGTAAGATGTATTTAATATCTCTCTATTTAATCATCTACATCTAGGAATCGCATCAGAGACTATCATGGCGAATGTTAACTCTGGTTAAGTCTTCGAGGTTTCGAAGATACTCGTGGCCGTGTCCTATTTTCAGTTAGCCCAGCAAGGTCAGCCTTGCCTCAAATGAAATGACATGACCTACTCCTTAATATGTAAGTACAGATGTTGAAGGCCCAGAGGTGTTTTCATAGCTGCCGTAGGACATGTGCAAATTATTCTGTGCAGCTCTTTGTTCAACCTTTGGTCACCAATTTAATGATACATAAGTGAATTCTCTTTCCTTTTGTAGCTTTCATCCTTACATGTAAATCAAGCACTTTCCATTGCGTTAAATAAGATTGAGGTTAGGTTTGCAGGTTGATGAGAACTAGTGTCGACCACAGAATCTCCCTGCCTCTTTGATTGACACTACCCTTACATCATTCCACAGTTGGTAGATACATAGAAGTGTGTAGCTAATCCTGAAGACCATCACTAGCAGTGGAAGATGAACCTCTAGTCCATTCTGCAACAGGTCAGGAAAGATTTCATCTCACTCCGGATATATATATATATATATTATATATATAGATATAGTATATTTATAATATATATATATATATATATATATATATAGTATATATATATATATATTACCTATATAATATATATATATATATATAATAATATATATATATATTATATATATATAATATACGTATATTAGGGATGTGCCCGAACCTCGATTTTTATTCGGTAATCGGCCTATTCGGCCAAAATCCCGAATATTCGGTATTCGGCTTTTTGCGAACTATGCGGGCCGAATATTGAGGACTTTGTAGAACAATAAATTACAGCAAAGAAAAGTCAGTTAAAATCATTAAAAATCCTATCCGTATCAACAGATTACCAGCGATAATAGATACATATACCCAAATTTATAGCCAAATTATGGCGAAAATCTTTGTCATTTGTCAATCCTATAAAAGGGGCTTTGACATTTTTCAATATTCTAAACAATAGAATTCATTTAGTGATACTGGATAATGGACCAAACATGGTAGCTTGTATAGGGAGAGTGGCTTGCTATCAATTTTCATGTTTTATTCAATGTTGCAACTATGCATTCACGATTCAACGATATTTTATTTACTTGCAGAAGCATATCCTCTGCATTTTTACCATTTCAGCAACGGCAGCTCCAGAAGCTTAAAACTTTTACAAGATGCAGCTGAATGTCAAAACAGCATAAATTAATTCAAAACAAGGTTTCTACACGCTGGAACAGAACTTTACTTATGATTTAAAAGATTTTTTGAACAAAAAGTTCCCCTATCCTTATACGCTCCTTAATGCAATCAGAAAATGTTTGACTGATTTTCAGTGAAAAATTATTCCATTTTACTTGAGCCATTTGACAACATCACTAAAACAAGCACTCAAAAGAGAAATTTAAAATCATAAAACTTAAGCTTCCTTTGGGGAATTAATCTATTTTTAAATAAGCCACTTAAACAAAAGATTCGTTGGAATAATTACACTCGTTGAAGGGCTTAAGAAATCAGTAGATAGAAAAAAGACTTTCTGAGTTTCTATGTGATAAATCTTTGTGTTGTAGCTACTTTTCTTAGATCTGCAAAGTTCAAAGCTAATTTGTCAACGTGAATCAGGATGAATCAGTAAAAAATTATGGTCGTTGACGGCATGGAAAGAAATGCATGAAAATTTAGCTCCTGGTTCTCTTCTGCTGACGATGATTCATGTAGTGGGGGAAAGTGAAGCTGAAGGGTTCCATTTTCACTTCTTAATGAGCCATTTTGTCAGAGATAGTGGCTTTTACAAAATCGTCAACAGAAAAGAAATGTGCGAGCTCACAAAAGAAGTCCCATTCTCTGACGATGCGATTATTGTACATAAAAGTAAAAGGGCACATACGGATTTTCAATAAAAAGAAAAAACAGATATATAAGTTTGCCTACTTGGACCAGTTGAAGAGCAACATATTCTTCCTTCAATGGTGGGAAAAAACACTGGATTATGAAGTATGAAAAAAGTACTAGCAATTAAAATACCTGGTTCAGCCCACCGGCATCGGTCGAAAGTGAAATGAATATTTAGAACGAGGAGGAAATTCATTGCTATGAAGCCACAAGAAATAGGTTATCCCCTGAACATGGAGAACTGCTAATGTTCTGTCATTTTAACCTTAAGGAGCTTGAGTCAAATGAGAGTTAGTTTAATCACTTGTAACTACGATAACTTTTCACACTTCCTTTAATGATATTTTTAAATAAGAGGAAAGTGGGTTTGCTATAGGCTAAACAATAGTGATTTACATTTTTGTTTTATTACTTCTGTATATAACACTGGCGTTAAACATGAATTTCTTTGGACGGGTGTGTGTCGCAATTTGATTGACTTCGAGGTTGGCTGAATTCCAAACAGGGGAATCGGTTTTTGCGCATATCATCCACTCGCACTTGCTGGTATATTTGTGTGTAACACAGATTTGTAAAATCTTCATGCTTTTTGAGCACTTTTACAAGACGGGGCTTACTCACAATTAATTGGGAGTTATATATACTACTTATATATAGTCATACTATAGTATAATCATAGTTATATATCGTATATAGTCTATATATAATATATATATATATAGTAAGTATATATATAGCTACTAGGTATATAGATCAGATATTATACTAGTAATAGTTATAGACGTATATATAATATTATATAGGTAGTATATCATATTGGATTCGATATGAAGAGAGGAATAAACATGAATCGCAGGTGATATGGATGACATGGCTGTTGACTAGATATATTGTTTAAAGCAGTTTACAAACTATTGAATAATGGAGTGAATATGGGCACAACATTATGAGAAATGTAACTCAGAAGGAAGGTTAGTTAATGTAAACCATACCTACGAGGTAGTAACTTTCTCTTCGTAGACGAGTTACTGGTGTCATAGCGTCTGGCATGATCCCTCACTCAAGCTCGCAGATTCATAGCATCGGGCTGCGCATCAGTAAAAATTGGACATCGTATCCCACGCTGTGTCGCCCTGTTGGTAAGCCCGTCTCGCATCGAACTGTATATCTTTCGCTGATCGTCTGTGACTGGTTTGAAGTACGTTTCACCTGGGCTGTCTCTCCTGCCATTGCACTGTATATACACTAACATCGCCCTATGAGTACAACGGAAATTGTCGTGGATACGTTGAGTAATGTAAGTAGTGGCAACTGGTTATACTCAGTTCATACATCCATCGAGAATGATAAACTTGTCTAGCAGTTCCTGTACAATTTAGTGGTATCAAATATCCCAGCTTTTTCTTCTCGTCACTCAGACCAGGAAACGCCTGATGCAGTATATAGCGAAGCGCAGTTTCACATCATGGTGTCCAGGGCTCTTCACATACCGCCTATCTGTTTTCATTCCAAACCAAATATTATGGTGTAGGGACGGTATCAGATGATGTTTTCTCACGGTGACAACTGGTTGCACGTACGAGTGTTCCTGCCTCCACCTTGCGCAGGTTTCCCTCGTGCCATCTCTTTTGCGTCCAGGTGATCCTTTGCCGCCGCTGGTCCCATAAGCACAGGGAAGCAGGCCGATATTTGTGAATACCTGCTTGCTGACGAGCAAAATGTTTACCA
>JABUQX010022472.1:20000-30838 GCA_015478945.1 Trachelipus rathkii | reverse complement strand
GAGCCTAGAAAAACATCTCGAGAGACTCCCGGTAAAGGTATCCACACTGGAGCTGAGTATGACAGTAATCAAGAAGAGTTTAAGCATACTAAGAACTGTGCTGGGGTATCGATGAGACACCGAAGAAGGGAAAATTATGAGGGTTGTTCTTAGGATCAAGGTTTGATCCCGAACAAATCCCATAAAGGAAAAAATATTATACCTTAATAAAGGAGTTTACTTTTAAAAAAAAAAAAAAAAATAAAATTATAAATGTAGATGTGGATATGAGTGTAATCATAAAGAAGCTTAAGATTACACATGCTTACGCATCAAAACTCAAAAATTATTTAATGTTCTGAGTGTGACTATGATTGTAATCAGAAAGGAACCTAAAAAAACACATGCTTACCCATCAAAATATAAAATTATTTTAATGTTCCGAGTGTGTGACTATGATTAATGAAAAGGAAAATTAAAAAGACACATGCTTGGATTTAAAAATAATGTATTTTAAAAATGTTCTGAGTGTGGCTATAGTGTAATCGGAAAGAAACACTTAAAAAGACACATGGTTACGCATCAAAATATAAAAATTTATTAAATGTTCTGAGTGCGAGTGTGGCTATGAGTGTAATCAGAAAGGAAGCTTAGATTCACATGCTAATGTTCAAAATATAAATTATTTAAATGTTCGAAGTGTGGCTATGAGTGTAATCGAAAAGAACACTTAAAAAGACACATGCTCTTAATACGCATTTAAATATGTTAGAATAAAATAATAAAAAGATAAGTGAAAAACAGGGGAAACAATTCTGTGCTATTGATCATATATTGATTCCCAGAATACGCGTGCCTATTTTCACATTGGACATCTTTTAAAGTAAAGAAGGAACTGGAAGTTCCTTGGAGTTTGGTGATTAATAAAAGGAAAATAAATTTAAAATATTTAATAAATATAAAATATTATTAAGGCTACAATTTTAGAGGGTAGGGTTTCAACTACACCTTGCATTCTGTCGATTTTTTTTCAATTCGGTTTCGAATGTTTTATTACGTTCTCAATGGAGTTTGAAAAAGTATCAAATTTTCATTACTGTATAAATTTGGGAAGGAAAATCACTAGTTTGAATGATCTGTTGAACGAGCATCCGTCTATGGTCTGTCACAAGGTTTTATCTTAAAAATTTGAAACTTCGCAAGAAATAAGTTAATATAAAATAAAATGGAAAATACTCATCCATTGTAATCGTAGCCTAAGGATGCTGAGAGACAGGATAAAGGTATGTAAAGTAATTTCTGCTCAGAGATAATTGGAATGACTTTGGATGAATGTTTGGCTTTAACATTTTCACTAAAAATCTGATAGTCCTTCAAAGAGTAAATCAATCAGAAAAACATAACTTGAAAATTAAGAATTAGACCTAGAATGGACTTGTATAAGTGTTTGTTCTAAACGTTGAACTCTAGCATTCACCCCCCCCCCCCCTAACTTTTAGTACTTAAAATTATATTTAAGTTATTTCATCAAAATAAAATTAATTTTGTTAAAAATTTAAAGTAAAATTTATAAAATATAAATAAATAGCATGAATAAAGTATGATGTGACCAGCTTTGAATTTTTAAGTTAAATCCCTTCCATTCACAAAACTAATTATGATTAGTAACTCATAAATACCTCAAGTTACTGTTAAACTAAACAAAATAATTAACGAAGTGTATCAAAGTTTCACATTAAATAAAATTGAAAGTCAAAATTAACTAGACTTGTACAAAAATGGTATCAAAAAGTTATTTAAAGTTGTTTCAACTTGCAGATTATAAACTCCCTGCGAGAACTTGTGGTTGTGAGCGAAACGGAATTTTCATTGCTAATTATTTTTACCAATCATGATAGCAATAAACACTCCATAAACATCATTCATACTGCTCTTATTTATTGTTTGATCAAACTAAATGAGTATTGAGATACACGCATTGTTTGAAATTTGGTCAGTGTCTTTATTATACATCGATTGGAAAACATATTGACGAAGTTTGATTCAAATCGAGTCGATGATTTTGTGTAGACACGGTTTCAAAGTTTCAATATTTCCATTTTCTGAGCAAAACCTGAGTTCTAGAAATAAAAATATTTCGATTATTAATCATATAGAACTTTACTTATTTTCCCTATCGTAATTTACTATTTCTTTTTATTCTCTTTCTTATTTTATTAACTTCTCCTTTTCAATCTATAGAGCTATTTCCATTATTAGCTTTGTAAATTCTTTTAAAATAGTTAACCTTTAAAATTATTTTTCTTTTAAGTTATTCGAGACATAGAAAATGGTCTTTAGGAGGGTGACCTTAAAACGAAAACGTTTCCTACCACAAAAATTAATAACTTGAGGAATAGGAGTCTAAAATAAAAAAAAAATTACGATTTTGTTTCACCAAATTTGCTAATTCCGCAATTTAGATTCCACATTCCTGAGTTTAACAGAAAAACACAAACAATAGTCATAGAGATTAACAAACACAAACTACAGTCATAGAGTTATTATACACAATGTTATTGATCTCATTAATTTAATTTTGGGAAATTGATATTTAAAATTTTTAAATAAATTTAAATACAATGTCGGTACCAGGTGGTCCATGAACCTACCAGACACACACCACTGTTAGACTTAATATTAACTAAGGATGAAAATATAGTGGATGAAGCTAGAGTTGAGAAGTTAGGAATTTGTGACCATAATATTATTAGATTTAACATGAATGTGATATCTGGGCTCAAATTGTAAGTTAATAAGGAATAGACCTTAGATTTTCGAAATGACGATTTTACCAAATTTCGAGACCATCTTAATATAATTGACTGGGATAAGGAGTTTAAAGAGCAAAATTGTTTTATCATGTGGGAACAGTTTAAACAAATTTTGATGAATATTAAGTCAGCATGTTTTAACAATAATACTTATTTCATATCCAAAGTGGGAAGAATCTTGCCCCCTCATCACACCATCATTAGCTTTGACGTCATTAATCTCTTCACCAATGTCCCCATTGATCATGTGTTTCAGTTTGTGTCCGAAAAGTTGAGTTCACTCTCCTTGCCTGTCTCGGGTTCAAACTTTATTTTTTGTTGAATTGTGTATCAAACAAATCACCTCTTTTAATAACACCTTTTTTAGACAGGTTCCGGACTTGGATTGGCCAGGTAGTTAATTGAGCTATTTTCCTGGTTATTATATACTATATATATATATATTATTATATAATATTATATTATATATATATATATATATAGAATACTATATATATTTATATATGATATATATATATATTATTATATTATATATAATATTATAATATTATATATAATATATATATATATAATAATTAATATATTATGGTTTTAAAGCACACTCCTTCCTTCCATACCTTTATTTCCTCTCATACATAGTTGGTTTCGTTATGTCGATGACATTGTTACAATTATACTCGAAACTTTTCCCATTGAAAATTTCTTGCAACAACTTAACAACTTTGTTCATTCCATTAAGTTTACTTATTAACTTTACCAAGATAACAAAATCTCTTTCCTTGATTTAGACATACACATCCATAATTCTAATCTTTATTTTTCTATTTGTCGCAAAACACTAATACGGAGTCTTTTATATTACTTCTTCAACCACCTCTCCACATAAAAAAAACAACTAATATTTAATAAATTTTTACGTGCGTTTCGTATATCTGACCTTCAATTTTTACAAGAAGAAATTAATCATCCTTTTACTCTGTTTACTTCTCTCGCATATCTCCTTTCCTAATCAGTTCCTGTAAACATTTAGCCTTTATTAAATTCCATAATCCAACACAACCTGCTGAACAAACCAATTTCTCCGATTGTATTGTGCTCTTCTATACTCACAATCTACATTCATTAGCAACTATATTACAAAAGCTTTCTATTCGTAAGTTAATTTTTAAATAGCCCTTTACCTTACACAGCCACTTAGTTAACAATAGCAATCCGAAACCCCGAGTATGTGTATACATTGTACCCTGCGAGAATTGTCCCCCTGTCTATTTTGGAGAAACCCTCAAAACTCTTAATACCAGAAAAGCCCAACACAAAAATAACATTAATCGCCCCAATATTCAAAATGCCATTTATCAACATATAAATCAAACAATGATTCAAACTGACAAAGAGAACAGTTCTAAATTTCTCTTTGCATCATCCCTCCGAACTGAATCGACTAATAAATTTGCCTCATTAAAAATTATAATTATATGCTCAGAAGCTTATTGTCCATAGATCCGTAAAAAATAATTTTTTCAAACCTTTCATTATATTATTATATTATTATTGTATATATTATTATTAATTATATATTATATTATTATTATTATTCATTTATATTATATTATTATATATTATTATATATTCCCACCTTAAAGAAGATCCACAATGACTCGAACCTTCTACACTGATTGGCTCCAAAACGGTAGGCGGAGTGGAAGTGTCGGCTGTCTTCCCAGATTTAGCCATTTCCCACACCCTGCCTTCCATCCATCTTTTCAGCTGACTCATAGCGCTGTGGCTAGTGGGCCAAGAATTAGCAACCTAGCCACCCGACACGTCTTGTATACCAATCTTCTCGAGACTCAGAGGCGCTCTCTTGGGCTCTGCTCGATCGGTCCAACAAGACTTTGGTTATCATCTATCCAAAAGTTCATCGCTTGTTCAACTTGACTGGTAGTGGCATTGATTCTGTTGGTCCTTCCAATGTGGGTATCGGGGAACGAGAGAGCTGGATGCGGAGGCAATCGTCTGCCACTGGCAGCTGGTATCTAGCAGACAGGTTCCTTCCCACAATATACGGTTGGGAACCTCCTTCCGACTGATTTATTAAGACCACACCCACCCAAAAATCACAACAAACACACACCCAAAAACCAAACACAACACAACCACCCCCACCAACAACCCACACACAACCCCACAAAAATCTGTGTCACGCAGGGTTCTCTTCTTCCTGCTGGGAGAACTCTGCTTGCGGAGGATTCTCGTAGCGCCAGACTCTTGATGTCATAACCTCGTTAGGTCAATGGCCTCCCTCTTGTAAACGAGCGCCGCAGGGTGGTTCTAGCCCGTTACGAATTGGACATACCAAATCTCACGTCAATGCTTGTCAACTGCGTGACAGACGCAGCAAACTCCCATCCTGTCGTTCTTAACTCATATATGCGTATCCTTAATACAATAGCCCATCATCATCAAGTAGTGCGTTCGCATGCCAGAGTCTCAGCACATCAGACTCCATTACTTCCTGACTTCTTACCCTCCTTTCCAGAATCCTCCATTGCTCTATTTATCTGACTCCCCCCCATTTTCGACATTGACAAAGTTTTTGCCGCTTTACTCATTACGAAACACCCCACCCCCTGAACCATCCTTTATATCGATACAGTATCTCCTCTATAACGTTTTTTCTACTCGTACCTAGCTCGCTACAATGGACATCCCCCCTAAAGTGTTACCCCATAAAGCTTTCAACATTTGACAACGGGATACCAACCAAACAAATACCTTATCAGCAGAACCATCTATTCCAATTTGCGACAGACCAACCAAATAGACTGAGAAGAAGAGCAAGAAAATTCTCAATCATGACGAAGCAGAGCAAATCACACAGCTGGTAGACATCATCCAAATCCGCGAACACGATGACGATAATGTCCGATGGTAAACTGGTAACAATTCGAGATGGACAGAAAGCTTCCCACAGAAAAGCGAAGACTTTCGATAGGCGGCGATGCAATCCACTAAACAAACCTCATATCAGCCTATGCGTAAACGACTACAAGAATCATAGACTGACCCACAACCACCCTCTCCAAAAAACAAGATACTACAATGACGCGACAACCAGACAAACCACCATACACCATGCAAACCATCTCAAATGACCGAAAAGCCCACAAAACCACGATACTACCATCTATACCGCGGGCTTGAAGTTTGCGACAGAAAACGAAACAGCAAAGCTCAAGCACACAAGCACCCACATTAAAACACTTTTGAAAAAACTACTTCAAGCAAACCAACGCACCAACACAGCACGAAATCCCGGATGGGACATCTACTGCCATCGCATGCTGTGCGGTATTCTCTGGATGAAATCAACATCAAGAGTGGCAACCTAAGAAGGCTTCTTTACAAAAAGCATTCAAAAAGCATACTCTGCTGCCGCACCAGACAACCACGACACTTACAGCTACGCGGCTAGCTGCCCTCGCTGGTTAGACGAATGAAGAATGCCGGAAAGCAGACCTAAAAGGGCTCCAGAGGTTTATTATCCGAAACCTTATGAGTAGAAAGTTGCATCATTCCATTGAACGAGACTAGCTTTTGAATTTTGAGGAGACAAGAAGGGAAGCCGACCACACGTCGATAGCAGGCGACCACGGTCATACAAGAGGGCAATAACCTCAAAAACACAGAAGCAAACTGTCATTTTACACGAGGAAAGTGACGAAGACAGACGCACGAATACGCACCTTAGCTAGGATCCTTCGACATTGGAAGACCTTCCAGCATCAAATTCACACCCCCCCTAGCTAACGAGACGGCACTAAGTGATCCCGACAATTGTTACTTAACAGCAAGAGACTCAAAGGCGTAGAAAGGCCACCAGAAAATACAATCAAAATAAGCCCAGAACAACGCGAAGCACCATGCCCACCCCCAAGACAATAGACCTCTATAAGAGACAGAATTAGACAATCGATCTGAAGCGCGATTGACACTACTCAGAGAACTCGAAAAAGAGCCCCAACACACATTACTCCTTAAATACACTACTAAGGTAAACGAAACCCACCCAACAAACGGTGATAACACATGACTTCCGAGGACAGTACCTATACCGGGACAGCTAACTGGAAAAACTGTAGCATACAGCACACGAAATAAGTCAGACAAGAAAATAATGTTCTCGGCCAGGTGACCCGAGCTAAAAAGAAATTCTTAACCACACCACCCATGTGTTAGGGCACGAGATATTCGAAAATGGCCAAATCGTGCAGCATCAGGGCCTAAAATCACCACAGGCTCCAGTTTCGTAACTGCCCTTAGGAACCATGCTGTTAGCGGAAGAAAAGCCACACCACTCTATGGCAGGGGCGCCACCAATACCAACGACTGATACCAGTCTCAAACTCGGACCCTATGCGCACATTAAAAAGACTATACATCAAGATAGGAGACACGAGCCCGAGCAAAGTCGGAGGCCCCGTTCAATATGATGCTCGATAGAATGCTTAACTGGCATGTCTCGAGCAAGGATGCAATAAAGAAGAAAATTCCTTCTGCAGGAGGGTAAGAAAGAGCAGACTTACCGAAGAAGTTGGAGGAGCAATAGCAGAAACACCCTTTAGAGCAGAAGCAATAATAGCACCGGGAGTATAAAGAGAAGTATCGCCATCGACAAGTCGGCGATTACGAAGATCGACCATAAGATTAAAATGGGACAAAAAATCAGCACCGAGGATGGGCTGTGTCACCTCAGCGACGAGAAAAACCCATGTGAACTTGCGCGGGCAGAAAAAAGAAATCCAACGTGCATAAAACGGCTCTCCATATACCGAAATCTGAAAGAAGCCATAGCAGCGAAAAGTTACGCCCCGCAAGAGGATAGCAGAGTCTGGAAGGTCCCTGGTGAACCAAAGGAAGGCTAGGCCCCATAATCGATCAATAAGGAAAGTCATAGAGGAATGATCGTTTAGATACGAAGAACATCCTGTGCCTTAGGAGGAGAAGAAGATGAGTCAGCATCTCCGTCGCTCTACGGCACGGGCCTAGCTGCTGAGTTTTCCCTGAGTGAGGGGCAAAGGGAGTCGCATTTCTTCCGCGTCCTACCAAAGTGCATGGTGATAATACAGCTTACCCATGAGAGAACACTGACGCTGGCGGGAAGGAAAAGAAGAAGGTGAACGAGGGCCCGAGAAGACGAAGTTTGAAGGAGGCGTTCACGGAGCGAAAAGGTGTTATTAATTACTGGCTGTAGTAGAGAGAAGAGCAGATTTTATTATCAGCATTCCCCGATTCTAAAACGACATCCGGGCATCGATAGATTTGCAGATAGAAGGGATGTATGTACCGCGAAAGCAGCGAGTAGGGAGATTGGGTGCGAGAAGAAGGAGAGAGCTGAACAGGTGCAGAGCAGGGTAAGAAGGAGACAGGAGGCGTGAGATACTGGGAGTGTGAGCGGAGGCACCAGGCGAATTAGAGGTGCAAGATTTGAAGAGGAAGAGAACGGAGGAAACAGCGTAGGCGATTGGGGGCAAAGGGTTCCGTTCAGCAGTGGCGCAAAAACTCTGTTGCTGAAGCGCATAGTCCGAGCAACGTCGGATCAATGATTGCAGTAAACTGTGATGCCGGGCGGGCTCTTCTTAGGAAGAGCGGCGAACTTATTTTCTCTTCCCTCCGGATGAGTTGCCGCCCAACAAATCTCAGCATCCCTCGACCACAACTCGAGGTTTTGGTTGCCAGTGCGATTGCCCTAAGCGAGTCCAATTGTCCTCTCTGGTGGAGCTAAAGGGCCGATAATAAAGTCTTGAGCGTGTCGTAAGGGTTTGTAGATATTCTAGTGCCGCAGACCATCCCTGATTTGAGAGAAAGACTCCGGAGAGCATTCACCACTTCGAATATCTTCCTTCTCGTCTTCATGCGTGTCAGAAGAACTTGATTGCAAGTTCAACAAAGCTTGGATGTTACGAAGAGGTTGAAGATGTTTAGATCGCGAATGGAGGACATGTGAGATCGTAGAAAAGTTAGAGCGATGGAGAAGAAAAGACAGGTAAGAAAGGCAGGGGAGCGATCAGGCACTTAATACTGACCAGATTGAGAAAAAATCAAAGAAGCTTACGATACCAAGGTTGAAATAAAGTAATAGGCGGCTATTCGCCGGAAAGATGCAAAAATACAATAAAAAATAAATATATAGAAAATAAAAAAATTTCTTCTTTCTGATTTATGATATAGCAAATGACGAGGCACCCTCAGCCACGAGGCGGGTTTATCACAAGCACAGATAACCCCACGGCAGGGAAGTGATAAAAATAATGATAATCAATTATAATATAATAATAAATAATATACATATAATAAATAATATAATAATAATTAATAATATAATAATATAATAATAATAATATTAATAATAAAATAATTAATAATAATAATATAAATAATAATAATAATAATAAAATGAGGAAAAAGATACACCATATTCGTGTATGAGCTAATAAACTAATTCGACTTACTTGTATTTAATGAATCATTTTTGCCCTCAAAGGCTGGACTTTTGCGACTGAGAAGTGAATAGCTTAAACCAAGTATTAAACCTTTGAAATTTTTCAGCGACTAAGATTTTCTTTTTTTTCTTTCATTTTCGTAGCGCCACTTTGGTACACACATTTCATGTTGACACAACTGCTACACTGCAGTCTGCACTAACTACAATCCTAATACGAGACTGAGCGAGTGAGCGTCGCGAAAAAGAAGTTAGTTAGGCTACCATAACCAAAAAACAACTGGCAACTGCTTAAAATTGATTCGTAAACGCGTAAGATTTATAGTGAAATAAATAATCAAATTACTCTGATGTAAACTAAAATTATTAAACTGTATATCCATTTGTGGGAGGCCTCTCCGGGCCCCATTGGCTGGGGGCTCTCGGCAATCGCCGACCAGCCGACCTTGCCAGTCCGGGCCTGACACAAGTCTAAAACATGCTCATGCAAATCCACAAAGCACCCTAGGGCTTGTCAATAATATATTGTAATACACATAAGTTCTACAAACACTAAAATAAAAAAAAAAACTAAAAACCAAACTTTAAATGAAAAAAATCAATTGAATTTTTTCACTGATTTTTTCACTTGATTTTTTGTTAGTATATATATATATAATATAATATATAATATATATATATATAATATATATTATATATATTATATATAATATTAATATATAATATATATATATATATATATATTTATATATATTATAATTATATAAATATATATTATATTATAATATATATATTACTAATAAATAATTATAATTATATATATAGTACTATATATATATATATATATATATATATATATAATATATATATATAATATAATAAAGATATATATAATATATTATATATATAATATAATTATTAATATTATATATATATTATTTTGATTTACATTGATTTAACTCATTAGAATAAAAAATTATTAATGAATAATATCATAGCCAAGGCTAACTCTGTTACAAATTTCTACACTATAAAATTGTCAACAAAAGATCATGTTTCAATCATGTTCTTTTATTTCTGATGTAATATTCATCAATTTTACAAATACACTCTTTAATGTTGCTCTGTCATATTTTGCAAGTCATATAGCCTATTTTCAGACTTTTGAACTCAGATCTAGGCTAGGGTTTAAAAATAATTTACTATATCAAACTTAAAAAAAAATTGTTTACAAATTATATTTTTCGCGTGACGTCACGAATCTCAAAAAATCCAAAAATCCCAAAAATCCAAAAATAAAATTGATTTTTTTCTCAAAAAATCCAAAAAATCCCCAACCCTTCTAAAAACTATATCTAAAGTATATAGTATATACATGCTAACCAAACTACGCTTTAATAACTTTATTAGCAACATCAATTAACCTATAAACTCAGTACTAAAAACCAAGCCAATTTGCTTATTCAAATGATACCAAATTTACCCAAACCATCCATATATCTATCAAGTTCGTTCTAAAGTTTTTTTTTTTTTTTTTTTTTTTC